>CAJVPM010001859.1:0-11038 GCA_910592325.1 Scutellospora calospora | reverse complement strand
TCTTTGTTTTCAAAGTATACCGTTGCACTTCTTCTGTTGTTGTCATTAGTATTTTTGAATATATGCAGAGCTTTAGTGCCAGTTCATTTGACTTGTCTCATTAAGAGTATCTCATTTGTGTCTTCTAGTAGGTCAAGTAATCTTCTGGTATACTTGTTACGTTCTTTAAGTTTAGTGCTGTTGCTTGTTCCAGTAGAAACTCTTACTAAGCAGTTCTCTCCGAATAGTATACACCATAAGTTTTCTAGCTTTTCTGCAGCCGTAGTGCCTGGTATGAAATCAATTACTGCTCTTGTTTTTCCATATGTTTCTTTAATCATTTCGATATAATTCACTCTTCCGAAATGTCATATATTTTCAAAAATTTGTGATCTTTTTGCATAACTTGGAAGATCCCAAACTGTTATTACATTTCTGATATTATTTATTACTTTTGTTTCTGTTTGTTAACTGCTGTTAGAATTCTTTCTTTCTTCAGAGAGTGCTTTTTTTTTGTTATCTTGTACAGATCTCTCTCTTCTAAGGTTGTATACTTCTTCTAACTCTTTTTGAACTTGTTTCTCTCTTTTGGCTTTATCGTTTTCTTCATCATTCACTTTGTCTTTGGTTAGTACCTTTTTTGTTTTCTCTATGGTCACTTTTCCACTATTTTTGTTATTATTTTTGCTTCCTAATACCTTTTGTACTGGCTCGTTATCTTTGAACAAAATGTTGTATCACTCATTTGCTTTTTTCTTTAAACTTTCTTTTATAATTTTAACTCCTTTATAGTAGTCAAAGCTGATGACAACCTATGAGTTCCTATTCATAAAGCACTCTTCAATTTTGCTTATATGTTTGCTTCTGTAAAGAGTTCCTTCTACAAACTTGATTCTCTCTTCTTTAGACTTGCCTGGGAGTGAGATTGATGCTATTTTTGCCTTGTACTCCCCTGGTCCTTCATATGTGTTCTCGTTGGGGGCCCAGAGACTATCTTTGAGAGAATTCCTATATAGTTCTTCATATCCTAATACTTCTTGTTCTACTATATCATCTACGATTTTGTCTTCTACTTGTGGAATATAGACTTCCATTTTTGCTTCAGATATTACTTCAGCTTCTTAATGTATTTGTATTATTGTATTTGTAATACTACTAGCCATTTCTTCTATAGTGATCTTTGGGAACTCTATTGGTTGATCATTTTGGAACAGGATTTCTATTGCTATTTTTCCCTTGTTAGCCTCCTTTTTTTTGATCCTTTTGACTTCCTGAGTAATAAGGGATTCATAATTGCAGAGTGTCTCTTCTTCTTCCTCTTTTTCTTTAACTATTAATAGCTCTTTTTGCTTGCGATCTAGTCTAGTCTTTTCTATTTGATTATATTCTTTTTTTAGTTTTATTTCTTCTTTATATTGCTTTTCTAATACTATCCTCTTTTCTCTGCTATTATGCTCAGCTTCTCTTCTTTTTTGCTCTTCTGCTATCAGTAGTTCTTGTTCTAGTTCGCTAAATGCTATTTCTAGTATCTCTCTTCCTTCTTCAATGATTATTTTTTTCAAAATCTTGTGCCAACTTCTAGTTGTTTTAATAATTTTTTTGCTAATACCTATAATCCTTGCTACATAATCATCAATTTTCTCTTGGCTTCCCTCTATTTCTTCTATAACCTTTGTTAATTTTTCAGAATCTTCCTCTTTAAGTATTGATTTAAGGCTGACTACTCTTTTAGTTTTTACTAGCTAGTTCTCTTCCATTTCTTCTCTAGTTAACTTATACTTCTTTTGTTTTTGTATGTCTATTCTTCTCTTGGTTATTTTATAATAAATCTTGAAATGACTTTCACTTTTTTGCAAATTTCCTAAAGATTTGTTCTAATTGCTAATGATTCTTCTAGTTTTGGTCGAGCATATTTCCTTTTTAGGGTTTGGCATATGACTGTAATTTCCAAAAACATGTTTATTTATTTACCTTGTTTTCCTGTGATTGTGTAACATAAACTGATCTGTGATACAGAGTATTTTCAAATCCCTCAGTTTTTTTAAAAAAAAAGCTGAATTTTAGAATTTTTATTTTAAAAGTTCTTCTGATACTTCTTTTTAACTGAAGTTTTTCTATTCTTCTATCTTGTTATATGTATTTCTTTGTTCTCCTTTCTTTTTTTTAATGACTCGAATATTGTTTTCTAATGAGTATTTTAAGTTTTCTTAGTTTTTTCTTCTGCTCTAGAAATAGTCAAAATGATCGATGGAGAGAGTTAACTTGATAAAAACTCACTGCAAAAATATTTGTCTATCACACCTTTAGCTCTTCCTGTTTTTTTTTGGTCCACATAGTTTCAGAGAGCTCTTCTATTTCTGTTTCATACAGGCTATTTATTCTTGCTATTTTTATATTCATTAAGTACTTGTCTGTGCTATTGATATTCTAACTTATTTTTGAAGAGTATTGATAATACATACCTTCAATTATTTTTAGGTCTTTTTTAATATTTCTGCTCTCTTTCTTTTTTTTTATAACAGGTTTTCCCACTGTAGACTTCTTTCCTGAGAAGGTTGATCTTACATATTTGATTATACTTGTTGCGATTATGTTCTACAAGTTATCTTTGTTTAGTGACTCTAGGTAAGTTAGATCATACTCATCTTTTATAATGTTCAGTTTCTTCTTGAGTAAGCTATCTAGTTTTGTTTTATAATCTTCTTAGTTTTTTTTGTTACTTTGTCAAGGAGAAATAACCATCTTTTCTTTTTTAGTCTTTTTTCTCCAGCCAAAGATCTAGTTTTCTTCTTTATACCTATTAGTATTTTTGTGATTATAATAGTATGGTCACTGTTTGTAACTACATCTGCTTCTAGTATATCACAATAGGTGAGGCTTTGGCCTAAGTCTTTGGATACCTAAATATAGTCGATTCTGGATTTTACTTAGTTGTTTTTTCTTATAAATTTTCTTTCATTTAGGTATAATTTCCTGAATATGTCAATTATATTAGAGTTTTCGAGCCAGTTTAGGAGTGGAAGTTTCTGAGCTCGCCTAGAGTTTTCTCTATTCTGATCTAGCTCTCTGCATTAATTATCATTAAAGTCTCCTAGTATTATAACTTTTGTAACTTTTTCTTTATTTTGACATTTGAATGTTTTTTTAATGACCTGTTACTAGATATCTTTTCTGATCTTAGGATCATTGTGTAGTATGTATATTACTAAGACTAGTACTTTATGCTTTCTGAATACAAAAAGTACTTCTAGATAATACGTATTTCTTCTTTTTACTTGGCTTAAGTATCTTTTCTATTTTTTACAGATTATTAAACTGATACCAGAGCCTTTCTTCTTGTTTTCTTCTGCATCAGACTATATACCTATATAATTATCTTAATCTCTTAAATTAAAATTGTTTTGTCTATCTGTTGTATTTGTTTCGTTGATTCCAATTATATCAATATTTTCTTTACTTACTCATTCTAATAATAATTCTAATTTCATAAAGTTTTCTTTTATCCTATTAATATTATGTGATGCTACTTTTAATGTTTAAAAGTCTTCTACTACAACTCTTTCTTCCCTCCTTTTAGAGAGACTCTGTATTGAGACAGTTAGCTCCACTATCTATTTTCATTAATTCAACTAGTACGTCTGTTAGGAGTGATTTGGCACCTCTTACTCCATATGTTGAATTTTTTTTTCGAGGCTTTATATGAGTTATAGCATGTAGTTATAAGTATTTTCTGAGCCTGAGATCTGTTTTTTAGTCACCAGTATACTGCTAGATGCTTCATAATTAACTTCTCTTTTTTTGTTTTCTCGTATTTTCTTTCTCTTTTTCTTAGAGTAAGTACTTGTCTGTGCAGATTTCCCTACTCACTCTATACTGCTTGATATTTCTTCTTTGCTTGGAGTGATTCTTCTACAAATTTCTTGGTCTTGTTCCATACTTCTTCTTATTTCAAGACTTCTTGTACTATTTCTTCTATAAGCTCCTAGCTTTTCACTATCTGTATCTTTCCTATTTTTTAAATCTGCTTTGTATCTTGTTGAGTTTGTCTATTTTAACTTGTTGTTATAGTAAGACAGTGAAAATTTGGAACAATTTAATATATCTTTTTCTTTTCAAAATAAACTGTTGCACTTCTTATATTGTTGTTATTAGAGTTTTTGAAAATATATAGTACTTTACACTATTTGAAAAGGTAAAATTCAACCTCTAATCGGAGGTTGAATTTCAAATTTTTGGTCAAATTTAGGTCAAATTAGCCAAAAAATTCAACCTATAATCAATCTATAATCGATTTAAAAACTACTAATCGGTTTAAAATCAGCATCTGATTTTAGATTAAATAGTTAATTTTAAAATTCAACCTAGAATCAGACTCTGAATTTAGGTTGAATTTTATAATCATTCGACCTAAAATCAACCTATAAATTTTGAGGTTGATTTTAGATCGAATGGTTATAAAATTTAACCTAAATTCAGAGTCTGATTTTAGGTTGAATTTTAAAATTAACTATTCAACCTAAAATCAGATACTGATTTTAAGCTGATTGGTAGTTTTTAGGTCGAGTATAGGTTGATTATAGGTCAAATTTTTTGGCTGATTTGACCTGAATTTAACCAAAAATTTGAAATTCAACCTCCGATTAGAGGTTGAATTTTACTTTTTCAACCAGTGTTAGCTCCTGATCTTTTTATTTGTCTCCACAGAGATACTTTATTTGTGTTCTCTGGCAGGTCTAGTAACCTCTTGCTAAATCTATTTCTTGTATAAAGTAAAGAGAAGTTGTTAGTACCTGTTGAAATTCTTATCAGTATTTCATTTGCAAATAGTAGACACCAGATCTTGTTTATTTTCTTTTTGTCAAAGGTGCTTGTTTTAAACTCTACTTCTGCTTTTGTTTTGTCTGAGACGCTTTTGATCATTTCAATATGCTTTACTCTTTCTAGAAAGTAAACTATTTTGAAAACCTGTGTTCTTCTGGCTCAAACTGATAAGTCCCAAACTGTAATTTTGTTGACATCCTCTGTTGAGTTTAAATTTTTGTTAGCTTGATATATTGTAGTTTCTTTCTTTTTAGTAAGATCTTGTTTGTGTATATTGATTTTTGCTTTTTCTCCTCTTCTTGTAAAAACTTCTTTAAGTTCTTTTTCTGCTTGCTTTTCTCTTTTACTTTTTGTTTCTTAGCCCTCTTGAGTTGAGTTTTCTATATCTTGGTTTCTTGCTATTTTATCCAGTTCTTCTTGCTCCTCGTTTCTCTCTAAAAGGAAATTAGTTTGTTCGTATTCTTCTTTCTTGTTTTCCAATTTTTCTTTTGCTTCTTCATAGCCTTTAATACAGTCAAAAGTCACTATGCACCAAAGATTGCCATATTCTAACTTTTCTAAAATTTCCTTCAGATACACATTTCTTCCTATTGTTATCTAAGTGATCTTTCTCTATATTTCTCATTGTTTCTTAAGACTTTGATAGCTGCTACTTTAGCTCTTATTGTTCCTTTTCTTTCACACCTGTCTTTGTTTAGTACCCAAATACTTCTTTCTAATGACGAATCTAATTCTGCAGAGAGTACATCATCTTCAGATTCCTCTGAAGTGATGTACTGTTGTTCTGTATTTGTTATACTAATTTCCTCTTCCTTAGTCTCTTGAACTTTTTCCATTTGGCTTAGTGATTCTTCGGTTTTTCTATCTTCTAGTAGTCGAGTTCTTTCTACTTCCATTTTTGAGTTTGTTATATTACTAGCTACACTATTTGAGTCTAATTGGTATATTATCTCTATATCTGATTTGCCTTCTTATACTTTTAATTCATGATTTGCTGCTACTATGTAATTGACTTCCTAGTCTAGTATGCTCTTTACTCTATTGATTCCTTCAGTCATTGCTACTCTTTCTATAACTTTTCTCTATTCTCTAGCTACTGTTACTATGCTACTATTTACTTCTAATATTTCTGCTATCATCTTATCTATATAATCTTCTAGATCTATTACTAATCTGCTACCTTCTGCTATTATTTTTTTGCTGTATTCTTTGGTTACTACTTCTATGAGTCCAATTGCTTTCTTTCTGTTTCACATATCTACTTAATTTTGATCTATATTTATTAGCTCTGTCTATACTCTATATATTGTTTGTTGATTATTCTCTTTGTTCAGATTCTTTAATTCCTGCTTTTAAGAGTGACTTCACCTTTTTTCAAAATTTCTTATGAGTTTATCTAGTTTGTCTATAAACTGTCCAGTTCTAGTCTTACGTGATTCATCTTTGCTTTTTAACACGTTATATGTATTTCAATAATATGATTGTTTGTTTACTTGCTTTGCACGTGTTTGTATTCCATAATTGATCTGCATTTTAGGGTGTTTTGGGATTCCTAGTTTTGTTTACAAAAAAATTTTCTTCGTAATAATTTTTGTTAAAACTTCTTCTAGGTTGTTTTTTAAGTTCAAGTTTTTCTACTCTTCTACTTTTTTATATGTAATTTTGCTTTTTGTATCTCTTTTTTTAGTATGCTAAAGGGTATTAATTAGTGAGTTTGATAGTTTATCTATGTAGTAACCTTTAGCTCGATTTTATGACCAGATGATCTATAGAGAGAGTTGTGTCTGTATTATACCTCTAAATATAAATATTATATAAAACTTTTCTAAATATATAATATAATTTAGTTTTAACTTATAAAAACTTCTTGTTATTAAGGCTACTTTCTTGACTAATTAGATTTTATTAGTTTGTTATTATAGTACTATTACAAGAACAAATTTTTAAAGTTTATAGTTATATAATGAATATATAACAAGCTATATATATAACTTTAGTCATTGTCTAATTTAAGTAGTCTACTATACAGATAATCAATTATCTATTGATTCTATACTATACTACTATTTTTACAACTCATTTGTAAGTTATCTATTTAAACATTTTAATTATTAACTTTTTTTTCTATTTCAAACTAATATTATTACTATATCTGATCTTTTAAGCTAGCTAATTTGCTTATAGATCTATTTACTATATAATAGTATTCTAATGAACCTAAATCAAACTAAATTTTGAGTTAGATTCGAGTTTAGTCTGAAATCAAACTAAACTCAAATTTGAATATTTTTTTTTATAAGCTATTCAATTCGAGTTTAATATTGAACTTTTATAATTAATTTGAGTTTAATTCAAGTTTAGTTCATAAGTTCATGAACAAGTTTAAATTCGGTAGATTATTTATATTTGACTACAGTTAACTCTTTAAACTAAATCTAGTTAAATTTAATAAACTTTGTATAAACTGAACACTAAGCTTAAAAATAGTTATAAATTTTATTAATATTTAAATTAGAAATATAATATTATAACTCTTATAAACTAAGCATTTTATATATAGTTCTGAAGAGTTTGGTTTAAACAATTTTGTCTATATTGTTAATTATATATCTTGTTTAAATCTTACTCAAATTCTAATCTTTCTTTTAATAGTCTCTGTATTTACAATCAAAGGCATTATACTACTCTTATAGTTTTAGATACTAAATTAGATCATTTTGTTGTAATTATATTTCTTTCTACTGAAATATATATTCTGAAGCTACTGAAGATATCAGAATTACTAAATAATCTCTAGTTATATGAGAAAATCAAAGAAAATAAACTTGATTTGTCTAAATATTATATTATTAATAAATTATTTAATAGTATATAAATTGTCTTATACTTGTTAAGAAAATCCTAAATAACTAAGCAACTATAAAAAAGTCTTTATCTAGCTAATATCTCTGATATTATGATTCTAAAGCCATAAAGATTACTATATGATATCAATTTTTTATATATCATATGAGTGCTGAGAGTGAAAACTTATAACTAGATCTGTTAAATTATTACTGTAGTGAGTATTATATTATATAATATATAATATGATACTTACTACAGTGATAACTTGCAGATTTAGTTACAGGTTTTTGTTCTGCAGTATTAATATGACTAGTTTGCAGAAAATACAAATTCTTTTTTTTAATATTATTTAGTCTATCAAATGGAATCTGTTTATAATATCTAGTAGTCTAAGTTAAAACTCTTTTATTCAATAATTTTATATTTTCACTTGTTTATCTTTGAATTGCTATATTAAGATTGTATATCTAACACTATGAGTCTTTTTAGAGTAAATTTACTAGTAGATTTTTTTTCTCACTTAGATAATCTTGCTTTTTCTTTATTAAAAAAAATATATATATAATGCTAAAACAAAAATATAAATTATACTAAGCTAGTTCTATAATTGTCCTCTTCTTATAAGTTCAAATTCACTTAGCTACTATTTGGTGCATAGATATAATTAGTCGTAATAGTAAAATTTTCCTTCTAAAAAAAAGATTTGCTTAAGCAAAATCACTTTCTTTTAATCTACAAAAAGCTACTATATGCCTATTATAACTTCTTTACTACCTTATAATTAGAGATCACTAATCTGATAATATCCTCTCATAAAGAAAAAAAAAGAAAAAAAATTTTTTAAGAAAAAAGAAATAAGGTAATATATAAAAGAGTAATAAAGAAGAGCAAAAATAAAATTCAAACAAAAAGATAAAAGAAAGAAAATCATAAGTAAAAATTAAAAATACTATATACAAAAAATATACTATCCTAGGATATATACTATATATATAAGAGAAAGTAAAAATAAAAGTGGTTATATTTGATTATATAACTGCAAGCAGAAATACTGTTAGTAGTAAAAATTATAAATAGTATCAACATATATACTATTTATCTCATATTAACTCTAATCTATTTTTATATCTATAATGTAACAGATATATAACTAGCTAAAATTACGTATATTGTTTTGTTATTATTATTGTTTTAATATATAATCTGTTCTAATTAGGATATAGTACTGTTGTTAATCTTTTGTTTAGGAATAAGCTAATTTTCTACTTTTCCTTAATAAAAAGCTACAAAATACATATCTATTTGAGTTGGTTAACGGATCTAGTGAGGTTACTACAAAAACTGTTCATAGAATAAATAAGAGATATAGTATCTGTTCTAATACAGAACATTTTAGTTTAAACTTCTTCTTCTCCTTTACTTCTTTTCATATCTTTACTTCTTGACTCGAATATTTTATAAAATAAACTTTTGGCTAAAATCTTAATATTATTACCCACTAGATTTTTCTGCCTCTTATTGCCTTATAGGACTTATTAGGCTATACAACTTGTACTTCTATTCAATACTAAAATTTTACTAAGTTTCTTTATGTTTTTAAGTTATTTTATATATCGAAGTCTTTACTCTGTATTAGTTTAGATAATCAGCAGATTGAGTATGAATTTACTAATAAATTTGTAGATATGAATTTTGTATTATAATATATTATATTAACTTATGTATGTGTACTAATTTGGAAGTAAAATAAAATATATATTATAAAAGATTCTAGATTTATTCTATTTTATAATATATATTTTATTTTACTTCTAAGTTAGTATATGCATATAGATTAATATAATAAATTATAATACAAAATTCATACTTATAAATCTACTAATAAATTCACTTTAAAAAGGTTTTATATTTTAGATATATTGTTTTCATTACAATTGTGATATAATTTTTATAGCTTATTTAAATACATCAATTAATAAATGTTATTTTCATTTGCAAAATTAAATAAGTATTATATAATATTAATATTTATAAATTTGAAAGAATAGGCTTTTTCAAAAACTTTTTCAAAGTAAATTTGCTAGTAGATTTGTAGATACAAATTTTGTATTATAATATATATACACTAACTTAGAAGTAAAATAAAAAATATATTTTGCAATAGAATAAATTTAAAAGCTCTCATAATATATATTTTATTTTACTTCTAAGTTAATATACAAATATAGGTTAAATGATATATTATAATAAAAATTTGTACTTACAAATCTACTAGTAAATTCATTTTTGAAAAAGCCTTAAAATGAATTTACTAGTAGATTTATAGGTACAAATTTTGTATTATAATATATTATACTAATCTATGCATATGTACTAATTTAGAAGTAAAATAAAATATATATTATATGATAAAATAAATTTATTCTATCATATAATATATATTTTATTTTACTTCTAAGTTAGTGTATATGTATAAGTTAATATAATATATTATAATACAAAATTCGTACTTACAAATCTATTAGTAAATTTACTTTGAAAAGGCCTAATATTTAAATGAGTGTTGTAAAGTAAAAATCTAAAAGAGAATCTTTAAGTTTATCACTATAGTAAACTTAGTCTTATATTATATATTATGATAAGTTCACTATAGTAATAAACTTAAAGATTCTTTTCTAAGTTTTTACTCTATAGTACTCAAATATAAATTTAAAAACTAAATTTTCTTTATACTTATAGACTAAATGACTAAATACACAGATTACTCAAGTAATTCTTAAATAGATATAATCTCTACTGCTATTTACTTTTCACTACATCAACATATCGATTTCTTTAATAGCTAGCTTCTCTGTAATATAATATTCAAGTTCATCAAAGTTTTCATCAACTTTATCAAAGTTTGCATCTAGTATAGATTATATAGAAGTCATAGTATTACTAGAGAATATTTTTACTAAAATGTTGTTGAGGAATAGCAAATATTATGTTTCTAAGAGATAGTGTATTCTAACAAAAAAAAAAAATTATTATATATATTAGTAAAAAAAAAAAAAAAAAAAAAAATAAGTTTACTAATTTCAAACTTAGTAAACTTAAAACTTTTCAAATTAAACTACTACATAATGAATTACCAATACTATCACATCTACACAAATACTATTCAAACACAATACCAAATAACAAATGCTTTAAATACAACCAAACAGACTTAGAATTCTACTAGATTACAGACTATTATACTAATATACTACAGAAAATAATTTTTCAATCTGTTATCGAAACTTTCAATAACACAAACTTAGAAATTACTCAATCTCAATCTCTCACGCTAAAAAATCTGATTATGCATCATCCATTACTTCAACTGTCTACAAACTCCTTTAATACA
>CAJVPM010001858.1:0-11040 GCA_910592325.1 Scutellospora calospora | reverse complement strand
TCATCAGATACTAACATGAGATCAAAAATAAATTGACTGTCGAAATTTTCCAAAGAAACCAGACCTCCGTAGATATATCTTATTATTAAATTACAGCATGTTAAAATTTATAAAATAGTATAAATCAAAAAAAATATTACATCGGTATAACATACTTGATAATTATTTCAAATTGTTGAACAGAAATATGTGAATTTAAATCAATTTTCATTATGTTATTGGCACCTTTAATATTTTCTAATTCGTTCTGAAAATACAAAGACCTGTACTTTAAAATGACCGAATGTGCCTTAAATTCTTTTATGTCTGTAGATTTTCCCACTTTAATAATCACATTGAAATCATTGCCTTTTTCAAGCAATTTGATATAATTATTAGAAAGTTTTTCAAAGTGTTTAATTGACATTTTTGTTAATTGAAAAGTTTAGCGTTAGCGTACTTATATAAAATAAGTTGATTTTGCATAAACATTGTTACGCAAATTTTTAATTTAGCTAACTTTTTTTTCTACGTAAACTAGGCGCTTGAGTTGCGTAAAGGGAGTTAGAGAAATGAACATGATATATTATATTGTACTGGTACATTACGCATTTATAACAGAAATTATTAGTTTAAGATAAACATTTACGTATTTATATTCAAACTAAAGGATCTCAAATGAAAAAACTTTCATACTAATTAAAATATATTTTTGATCATACATATCAAATTTAATGCATAATACAATGTAAGCAGACATATTGATAAATATTGTTTTGACATCATATTATTTGGAATATGATACTTGTCTCATCGATTTATTCATATTTACGTCGTTTAGTTTGCAAATCGTATCACTTATTTGAGTTTATTCGATCAATAGGTATAATATTTTTTATTACGGTTACTCTAACTTAGAGATTGGAGCTGGTATTACGGTCAAACGGGTTTTATTAGGTTATATAAAATATTTAAATCAGTTCTGAACTCTACGGTGACCAGATCAGTTCCAAATATTTGGCTCCCACTTTAAATTTATTACTTTATTTATATATCAATTAATAAGAAAATTAAGGGTAGAGTACAATAAGTTTAAATGATATATTGAAGTAAATATTTTTTAAATAATATAGATATTAAAACTTTACAAATATAAGAATACAGGTTTAATCTATATACAGCTGCCTACCATATTATTGTGGATAAATTTTAAAAATTTATAACAAGTTAACTAAAAAAGATATCAAACTAAAAATTATATAATAAATTTATTAAATCTAAAACTTTTAAATAAAAAAAAAATTATAAAATTCTATGCAGTATTTTTTAAGATAATTAAGGTTGTACAAAGTTGTGTAATATTGTACAAGATATAAAATAGTAATTTTTAATAATTAATAAAGATTTTAAAATTAAATTATTAAAAATTTATTAATTAAATTTTGTTAATTTTTTTTTTATTAAATTTATATAATAATATAATTTTAATTAGTAAAATTTAAAAAATTATTAAATATAAATTTATTTAATTTGATTTAATTTAAACAAATAGGTTTAAAAATTATAGTATATATTAAATTTAATTTTTTATTAAGTAAACTTATTTATATTTTTTAAGTAAACTTGTTTAATATAAAAAGTTATATATATTTTAAAATTTTTAGAATTTTTTAAATATATTTATTAAATTACTATATTTAGTAATTATTAATTTTTATTTTAATAATTTAAGTCTTATATTTAAAAATAATAGTTAATTTAAAATTTTTTAAAAACTTATAAAATTATAAAATTATAAATAATTTAATATACTAAACAACTTTAAAAAATTAACTTTTATTATAAAAGAATTATTTTAATTAATATTTAAAAATTACTATTTTATATCTTGTGTAATATTATACAACTTTGTATAACCTTAATTATCTTAAAAAATACTGCATAGAATTTTATAATTTTTTTATTTAAAAGTTTTAGATTTAATAAATTTATTATATAATTTTTAGTTTGATATCTTTTTTAGTTAGCTTGTTAGAAATTTTTAAAAAGTGTTCATAATAATATAGTAGGTAGCTGTAGTATAACTATTAAAATCAGTACAACTTTATTTAATTCAGGATTTCTACTATGCAGATCCTTTACCTGTAGATTCTATTAAAATTTATTTATATAATGTTATATCTCTTTGAACATCACATTATATTTCTAATATCTAATTGATATTAGTATAATATAATTTACAGAATTACAACTCCAGAAATAAACAGAGTTTACCATAAGTTAGATACAAAGATCTGAGTAATTATTCAAATTCATTAATAGTAGAATTTGAACTCCAAACCTTTTATATAGCAGTTTAGTAATCTAATTACTAAACTAAGATTACTAGATTTAAATCTAATATCTTTTTGTTCTATTCATAAAAAAAAGTTAATAAATATTGAATATTAAGAAAAAATAGTTATTACTATCATTAATTAATTATAGTTACTTTAGATATAATATTATTCTGTTGTAGTTACTTTTTTTTTGCTAAAATATATTAGTTAATATTACAGTCTTAGATATTATATATTAGCTTAGTATAGATAAAAATATTGATATTATTTGAAAATTATAAAATCAAATATTTTCTAAATAATCATTTCAAATTTATCATATAATAATAATTTTAATCTAATTCTTTAACTTAAAACTAGAGTTCTGCAAATACCTATACTAGGTATATTAAGTATAATGCCAAGTACTAGTACCTATAGCATATTTGTATCTATAGGCATAAAAGTACTACATTATTATAAATATAGATATTTTTTGTATACTTTTGTATTAAGCACTAGATGACTATATCTAAAAAGTATTAAATACTTTTGTACTAGAAACTTAGTATCTATGCCAAAAATTAAGGTTTTTTTTGAATTTTTATAACTATAATCTACTTAAATATTTTAACTTAAGTTACTTACCAGTAGACTGTAAATTATCTGAGTAGAAATATAATAGCTTAATTAGTAAAATTTCAAGTTTAAAAGTGCTTATATATATATAAGTATATGGTAACAAATACCTATAGGCAAAATAGTACCAGATACTTTTAAGACTAAGCACTAAATATCTATATTTATCTTTTGTGCTAACTATCTAAAATTTTGCTAAATATAAGTATATATTAAGCTGTAAAATTCTACTTAAAATATTTCTATTTGAGAATATTTTATTGAAATAGAAATAACTAAATTAGTTAATACATATTACTTTAGTTATATTAATATTTTTGAGATATTAGTAAAAAAATTCAAAATATTAATATAGTGAGTTATACTGATATTTTATATTAAATTTTTGAAAAAAATTTCCAGTATAGAAAGATTTGATTATAGTATTATTATATCTAGATATTAGAATAACTAGAATAATGTATCCCTTAAACTGTATTTCAGGCAAATTTGTCTGGAAAATTAAAGAGTAAATACTATTTTTTAAATAATTTAATAAAATATTAATGATATGGGGTCTATATTATATATAGAATATATTATTGAAAACATATTCTATAAACTTTATTAAGAAATTTTCTTATTTTTACTAAGTAGTTTTTGAATAATAAATTTTTAAAGTTTATATTAAAAAATTTTTTATAATTAATTTTTTTTAAAAATTTTTAAAATTTTATATGTTTCTGAAGCTAAAAAAAATTTTTAGCTCTAAGACAAGTTAAAATTTTTACAATTAAATCATAAAAATAGTAATAATAAAAGTTGTTTCTCTTGATAAATTTTATGTAATTCTAATTTTAAAAAAAACGATGAGGTCTGGTGATCTTAGTGTAGTGGTTAGGTTGCCGGACCGCTATGTAAGAGGTCTAGGGTTCAAATCCCACTGTATACAAAATTGAATAATTATCTAGACATCTGTACCCAACTTACAGTAAACTCTGCTCGTTTTTGGGATTGTAACCCTATAAATCACATTGCACCAATACCAATCGGGGTACTGGAAGTATGACGGGGCATTTGGCGAGGCGTAACATTACATGAATAAATTTTGATAGAATCTATGAGCAGGGGACCTACATGGTAGAAATTCTAAGTTAGGTGAAGAAGTATAGATTTTGACAGTCATACCAGTTAACATCTGATCTGAGAAAGAAAATCTGCGTACGAAAAGATCAGTGAAATAGATATGAGTAAGTTCTGAGTACAGAAGGATCAACAAAACAGGTACGAGTAAGTCTATTACATAAGGTCATATAGCAACACCAACTTGGCTTGGCAGCTAACTGAATTTGGGAGGATCTGTCTCGTGTGATATCCGGTGGCAAAGCAGGCAACACCAAGTAACAGATTTGGGAGGATCTACTTTGTGTGATATCTGGAGGCACAGATGACTAACTTGGTAGAAGACCACAGTAGGAACTGGGTTTGTATGAACATCGAACAAGGGTATATGCAAGCTAGATTGGGATATAGCATAGCATATTTAAGTACCACAGAGCTCATTGATTTGGAAGTTGGTGAAGGGGTACCTGAGATGGGCCTAGACTTTGAATCATAAAGTTTGTGAGTATATGTCAGCTTGGGTATCTTCCTAGAGAAGTAGCACGGGGTTAGGCTGACTTGGTATAAATAGATAGAAACAGGTAAGTCATAGGGCCAGAGAGTTTAAATAGGGAATCTTCAAATAGATTTCAGATATTGCAACTAGTATAGAACCTTCGGGTGAACTACTTAAATAGACAATCTAAAGTTGTACATGTGACTAGTTGTATCCTCACAATATGTATTATTATCTACTATCAAATAACCAATAAAAGTTTCAGCCGATGGCATTGTATAAAAAAAAAAAAAAAAAAAAAATAGGTTTATAATATAATAATAACAAATATATAATATAAAAATATATTAAACAGAGTTAATACAACAAATACAAAATTTAAGATCTGGTAATCTTAGTGTAGTAGTTAGATTACCAGACCACTATATAAGAGATCTAGGGTTCAAATCACACTGTTAACAAATTTAAATAATTACCTAAACTTTTGTTTCCAACTTATAGTAAACACTGTCTGTTTCTGGAGATTACAACTCTGTAAATCACATTATACTAATATTAATCAGACATTAGAAGTATGATGCAATGTTCAAGTTATATTGTATGAATAAATTTTGATAAGATCTATGGACAGAAGATCTGCATAATAGAAATCTCGAGTTTGGTAAAATAGTATAGATTTTGATAGTCAAGCTAGCTAATATTTAAAAAATAAAAAATCTAAGTACAAAGGATATGAGATCAATAGATGTGAGTAAGTCTACTATATAATACAGTCTAGTAACTTGTATTAGTAACAATACCAATATGGCTTAGTAGTTAACTAGATTAGGAGGATTTATCTTTTAAAATATCTAGCTAGAACTTGGAGGACTATATCTGGTAACAGCTACAGCAGGAACTAGGTTCGTATAAACATCGACAAGGGTCTAAGCTAGATGAATTTATAAAATAGGCATATGATCACTCTGATAAGAATTACTTCTAAGGTTAGCTAGAGCTCTGCAGCTCACAATATGTTGAACAATATTGTTACAGAATAGCTTTGGACATGACTTTAGATATTTTTAGACATTTTTGGACAAAAATATAAATTAAAATTACTCACAATTTTATTAAGATAATATATATATTTTTCTAAGTGAAAAATATCTAAAACCTAAAAAAATATATAATCATCTATTTTTTAGACAAATTTATTAATTATTAAAGCTTGAATATGCTTTGGACACTCTTGAACACTTGGATGTTTGGACATTAGATATGGTCTAAAAAAGTCTTAGACATAGTAGATATGACAATACTAATGTTAAGTAATATATACTTCGAAGAAGATCTAAGCTATATAATAAATGGATCTATATGTAAGTCAACTGGCTTAAGTAGTTAGATATAGTGATGACATTAGTTTGAGATAGGGAGAAAGGGTTAATAATCAGAGTGTTTAAATAGGTAACTCACAGGTGAGTTGCAGGTATTGCAGCAAAGTATAAAACTAACAGATAGTCAATTATCTATATGGCAGATTACTTAAATTAGACAATAACTAAAGTTGTATATGTAGCTTGTTATATACTTATCATATAACTGTAAAACCTTAGGAAACTATTTATGTAATAGTTCTGTAATAACAAACTAATAAAATCTAATTAGCTAAAGAAGTAGCTTTAATAATACAAAAAAAAAAAAGTAAGATGAATAAGAAAGAAAAATAAAAACAATATACTAGTAGAGTATTAGGAAAACAAAGAAAATGAACAGAAGTAAGAAGCAATTATTAAATGCAAAGGATGTATAATGAATAAGGAAAAAGAATACAAAAAATGCAAATTATAGTAACCTAAAGTGAAGATCTTAGGAGTAATACCTAAAAATTGTATAAATAGAGATATAAATATAATTAACTTTATATTAAAATCAATAGCAGGAGTAGCAGAGCAACAAACAAAAAAGATTAGAAAATAGAGTTTTACAGGGATCAAGCTAATAAGGAGCTATGAAGTAGAAATTATAGAAATACAAGAGTTTGAAAAAGAAATAGAAGAGCTACTGAAAAAAGAAGTGCAAGAATTAGCTTTTAGAAAAGATAAGGATATAGTTTTTTATATAGATAGTTCTTTAGAGAAAGGAGTAGACAAAAGAATTATGAGAATAGGATAGGTAGGAATAGATTGTATTGAGAATAGATTAGTTAGCATAGGAAATTTTAAAGTTGTTAACTAGCCAATGTCAACAAAAGCTGAAATTATAAAAATCTAAATAGTACTTCTAATATTACAATGCAATACAATAGTTAGAGTTTTTATAGATAGTGAGCAGACAATAGAGCAGATATCAAAGATATATAATATTGAGTATTATAACAAATAGATTATATCAGATAATAGAATAATCCTTAAGAAAGTTGTAGCACTACTAAAACAAAAAAGTATTAACTTAGAGCTACAAAAAGTTAAAAGTCATATGAGAGACCAAGTGAATATAGAAGCTGATTGATTAGCAAAAGAAGAGAGAAGGTTTCTAGTACAACTAAACTTAAAGATAGCTAAAAATGATGATATTAACTATAAAATATTATAGAGATCAAATAAAATTGAAAATTCAGTTAAATCATTTATAACAAACTTATCAAAAAGGTATAATAATGCTGAATAGGCATATGTAAGAAAAAACAACTTAACAGAAGCTAATGAATATAATTAAAAGAAGCTATAAAAAAGAATGAAAAGCTAGAAAAGAATAAACTACCTCTTAATAAAAGATAGCAGAAATCTGATGATACAAGTCAAGTGTTTAAATAATGCTCTTCTAACTTTAAGCAAATTAAGAAAGCAGAAACCAGAATTATACAAAAGTAGCTTCTGCATACTTTGTCAGAAGAACTGCTCAGAAGACTTTGACCATCTAATGAACTGTTTAGCCTTACAAAATTTGTAGAAAGAAGTCAAAAAAGCAGTAATAAAAGGTATAAAAAAAGTACAAGATAGAAAAGAGCTTTCTTTTTGACAAAATGAACTAGAAGAAATTCTCTTCTTATAAAAGAAAGAAGACTACTACAAAAGAAGGAAAGATCTGATAGTAGGTTTTGAAGAAAAAGAAATAGTAAAAAAGCTGCAAATATTGACAACAAAGAAAGAAGAAGTTAAAGAATGAATAAATAGTGCTCACTTTATTATACAAAAAAGCTTCATAGAGATTATATGGAGTTATCAATATGAAAAAGTAAACAAGTAGAAAAAAGGAAGAGAAATTATGACTAAAGAAAAAGAAGTAATTCAACAAAGAAAAAACAGGTAGTGAAGACTCAAAAAGATAAGGAAAGGTAAAACTTTTATTAGAAAGAAAAAAAGAAAGAAAAAAGAAAAAAGTTTGAATAAATGAAGTAGTAAATGAAGTAGTATCAAAAATGATCAAAAAAAGAAGAAAAGAAGTGATAGAGTTTTCTTTAAATTAGTCAGACAATTTGTTCTAACCTTAAGATTAGTATAACAGATCGCACTTGAACACTCTAGTAGCAACTAGGTAATATCAGATTCAGAAAATTAGGTAGATTAATAATCATATATAATTTGCTACAGCTATGGTTAACAATTTAATAAAGTTTATGACATGACTGTCAAAGGAAAAAAAAAAAATGATTAAGTCCTGCATATAAAAAGACTAGTAAGCAGGTATAAATAAGTCCTGTATATAAAAAGATCAGTGAGCAGATATGAGTAAGTCTATTATATAAGGTCATATAGTAATACTAACTTGGTTTAGCAGCTAACTAGATTTGAAAAGATCTGTCTTATATGATATCTAGAGATATAGGCAATACTAACTTTCAACTTTAGGAGGATCTGTTTTATATAATATCTGAAGGCATAGGTAATACCAACTTTCAGATTTGGGAAGATCTGTCTTGTGTGATATCTGAAGATACAGATAACTAATCTAGTAAAAAGCCACAGTAGGAACTTAGTTTGTATAAATATTAAATAAGAGTATATGCAAGCTAAATTAGAATATAGCATAGTATAGTTAAGTACTACAGCATTCCATTGATTAGAGAGTTAGTAAAGAGGTACTTTGTAATAGAGCTTAGGCTTTAAATAATAAAGTTTGTTGACTAATATTAGCTTGAGTATCTTTTAAAAAGAGAAATAGTATAAGGTTAAATGAATTTTAGTAAAATAAGAATAAAATATAAGTAAATATCATAAAGTCAGAAAGTTTAAATAGATAATTTTCAAATAGATTTTAGATATAGCAGCTAGTGAAGAACCTTCAAGTAGACTATTTAAATTAGATAATTTAAAGTTATATATGTGACTAGTTGTACTCTCATAATATGTATCTTTGGCTAATAGCATTTGTATAAAGTAAAAAAAAAAAAAAAAAAAAAGATAGATGAAATTGTATACTTTTTTGATAATATGTTTCTTAGATTTTAGATTATAAGAATAATAAAAAGAAGATTTTTTTTGAAAATTAAATATATTTTGTAAAGAAAATTAATACAAATATATGCTTTTATATAAAGAAAATTGATGTACTAAATTTATACATATATACAAAATTATTACATAATAACTAAAACAATAAAATCAAATTTGGTATAATAAAATCAAATTCAATAGCTGAATTATAATAACAAATAATATTAATTTAGCTAAATAATAATCAATAGGCTAATTAGTATTAATTATTACAAATTAGATAATGGTAATAGCTACAATTAATATCTATTATACTCATTTTTATATAGTCAATTAAAAATTCAATTAAATTAGTAAATCATTGTTTTAATTTCTTATTATAGATATTTAATATTAACTTTTAGTACTAATATTATTAAATTTAATTACATAAAAACTTTTGATTATTGTTTTTGTTATACAAAAATTAATTTACTCTTTATATCTGATTCTGCATAAGAAATTTACTTATTGAATTTTGATTGTATATTATCTAATGTATTATACAAATATATAAGATTGAAAAGAAATATTTCAGCAATTTTAGTACTAATATTATTGAATTTGATTATATAGAAACTTTTAATTATTGTTTTTGTTATACAAAATTAATTTACTCATTATATCTAATTCTACATAAAAAATTTACTTAATGAATTTTGATTATATATTATCTAATACATTATACAAACACTTAGAAATATTTTAGCATAAAATTTATAAAAGCTAAGGCTTTTTCTTATAAATTTTGTTTTTCATCACTACTTCATATAAGTTTTTTTAACTCTTTTTCATTTAAACAAAATTATTTTTTATTATAAATAGTATTAAAAATTTTTGTACAAATTTATTATAATCATCAAATTATTTTTTTTTTTTGTATTTACTCTCTTGCTGTTTCTTTCTTTTTTGCATTCTCTTTTTTTTCATATTCTTTCTTTTTTTTAGTTTTTTTCATGTTCTTTTTCATGCTTTTTTTTTTCTTTTTTTATTATTATATTCTCTATTATGTCTCAAAAACAATCAGCAAAAAACTTTCTAAACAAGCCTCTAGAAGTTATTTTCTTTGAGAACTATATCTTCTAAACTATTATTTACAACTGAAACTTTGAAATCAAACTGATCTTCTTATCAATTATCTTAAGCGAGTACTCCTATTTGGGAAACTTTAAAATCAAACTAATCTTCTCATAGATTATCTCAAACAAGTACTCCTATCTCTTTCTCTACAACTTCTGTCCTGCAAACCTCTTCCTTACCTACTACTTCTATCACTTCACCTATAGTAGAATTCTTACTCCTAACTAGTATAAAAAAAAGTACTTAACATTTTAAATTCTAGAAAGCATAGTTGCTAGTAACTTAAAATCTACAAAAAAGTCTTTTAGTAAAGTTAAAGTAGGTTTGGAACTGAAACTTTAATATTTATATTTTTTTATTTTTATTTTTTTTAAATCTAAAACTTTGCTAATATTTGTTTTTGAAAACAAATATTAGCAGAGTTTCTCATTTAAATAAAATATATTAACAAAGTTTCAAATTTAAATTCAAAACTTTGCTAATATATTATTATTAACTTTTATTATTTTTTTTAAAAGCTTTTTCTTGTATATTATTTTTTTACAAAACTTTAATAATTTTTTTTTTTATTAATTTTTTAATAAAATTTTAACGAATCTTTTTATTATTATTATTATTATTAATTTTATAAAAAACATAAAATTACATGATGAAAATACTAAATTAAAACAGAAGATAGCAAAATTAGAAGATGAAAATTGTATTGTAAAAGAGAAGATTTAGATATTGCTAAAAATTAACAAATTCTTAAGTAAAAACTTGAGATATCAGTTGGAAGTAATAGTATTGTTACAAGTGGTATAACCTTCTTAGTATATTACAAGTAACATAAGATACGGAAAAGAGACTCTCAATGGTATCAAAGCAGAATATTACTTTGCAAAAGCGATTTGTTAGAAAGATTATATTAAAGCAAAGAGTATTCTTTATTTACAATACAATATCAATAATACAAGACTATCTATTAGTG
>CAJVPM010001857.1:0-11041 GCA_910592325.1 Scutellospora calospora | reverse complement strand
TAGTAAAATTAGTAAGTTAGTAGTTAATATTAATTAATTGAGTAGTTAGTAGTTTATGATTATTAATAGTAGTTAGTATAATAAATTTAGTAATTTATAATTTGTATATTATAATCAGTAAGTATTGTTAGATTAGCTAGTAAGTAAATTAATTAGTAGTTAATAAGCTAAAAGTAGTAAGTTTGTTTTAATTTAGTTGTTAGTGAGTAATAAATTAAAAGTTAATATATTAGATTTAGTTAGTAAGTTATAATTAATAAGCTGCTAAGTAAATTAATTAGTAGTTAATAAGTTATAATTAGCAAGTAGTAGTTAGAGTTAGTTAATTATTTAGTTAACGAGTTATAATTAGTAAGCTGCTGAATAAATTAATTAGTAGTTAATAAGTTATAATTAGCAAGTAGTAGTTAAAGTTAGTTGGTTAGTATTTTAGATTAGAGTTAGAGTTAGTTAGTAGGGTTAGAGTTAGAGTTAGTTAGTAGAGTTAAAGTTAGGGTTAGTTAGTAGTTTAAATTAGGTTAGAGTTAGGTTTTAGAATAATACTCTTAAATTAGATTAGCGATTATTAGTATCATAGATCATAATATTGTAAATTAGTTAGTTATTAAAATCATATGATTTTATTATAGTTTTATATTATAAGATTATACAATTATTCGATTATATAATATATATTAGTATATTAAAATAGTATAATATATATAATATAGTATATAGTATAATATATAATATATATTATATAATATACTTTAAATTATATAATACTGGCTATATATAGTCACAGCTATATATAAATTTTTCTATATATATATATATATACTCTAATTAGTATTCTAAATAAATCAAGTTTGAATCAGATTATAGCTAACTTAAACTTGACTTAAAAATTTAAATTAGATCAGATTAAAATACTTTAAAATTAGTATTTTAACTAAACTTAAATTTAACTTAACTTGAATCTAATCTAAAATTATTAAAGTTAATATGATCTACTATTAATATAAATCAAGTTAAGTAAATTTTTTTAAAATTTAAAACAAAAATATTTTAATTTTAATAATTATTTTTTTAAAAATAAATATTAAAGTTTGTAGAAATTTATTTAAATAATTTAATTAAATTATTATTAAGTTATTGTTATTTAAAATTTTAAAAAATTTTAATAAAATTTTTAATTAAACTATTAATAAAAATAGAAACATAGCCTCACCTTAGCTTTGCTTAAAAAAAAAAAAAAAAAAAAAAATTTAATAAAAAGGTCTGGTGATCTTAATATAGTAATTAGGTTATTAGACTACTATACAAAAGGTCTAGAATTCGAATCCTACTGTTAACAAATTTGAATAATTACTCAGACCTTTATACTTAATTTATAATAAACTTTGTCTGTTTTTGAGATTTAATTTTGTAAATCATATTGTACTAATATTATTTAGATATTAGAAGTATGACGAGGTGTTTAGAGAGATATAATATTATACAAATAAATCTTGATAGAATTTATAGGTAGGGGATCTGTATAGTAGAAATCTCAAGTTGGTAAAGTAGTATAGCTTTTAATGATCATATTAGCTAATATTTAATATAGAAAAGAAACTATTACTCTGAAAATATAGATCAAGTAAAGTATGAGTATGTCTATTCTATAAGAAAAATTAGCAACACTAATCTGGCTTAGTAGCTAACTAGATTAGAAGAATTTACTTCATAAAATATTTGAAGAGATTAGCAAACAGAAAACTAGTAGAGAGCCACAGTAGGAACTAGAATTATATAAATATCAACAAGGATCTAATTCAGATAAATCAGTAAAATGAGTATATAACTATGCTAGTAGGAATCGCTTCTGAGATTAATTGGAGCTCTGCATACTTACAATATATTAGGCAATATATATCCTAAAAAGATCTAAGTCATGTAGTAAATAGATTTATGAGCAAGTTAGCTAGCTTAAGTGATTAGATATAGTAGTAACATTAGTTTAATATAGAGAGAAGAGTTAATAATCAAAGTGTTTAAATAGGTAATCTACAGGCAGGTTGCAGATAAAACAGTATAGTGTAGAACTAACAGATAGTTAATTGTCTGTATGGTAAACTACTTAAATTAGATAATAACTAAAGTTATATATATAGCTTGTTGTATACTTATCATATAATCATAAAACCTTAGAAGATTACTACTATGGTAACTCTGTGATAACAAATTAATAAAATCTAATCAGCTAAGAAGGTAGCTTTAATAAAAAAAAATAAAAATTTTAATAAAAATAATTTGCTTAATTTTTTGATAATAGTTAATATATTATTATAATTTCTAGAATATCTGATAATTTTTTTGTAATCTGAAATATTCTTAGTCTTATTTAGTAATTACTTAATCTTTTAAAAACTATATTACTATTTTCAAACTTCTAATTAAAGATAGTTTCTAAAAGGTTAAATAATTTATTAGACAAGACTAGAAATATTTTAGATAGTAGAAAAATTATTAGATATTCTATATTGTAATTAGAAATAGATCAATAATATATTAGACAAATTTGATCTATTATATACTTGTTTTATATAATTAGTAAATACATAGTAGATTTAGCAAATATAGCATATCAAGTAGATTTAGCAGAAATAGTATAATTAGCATATATATAATATTTAGTATAATTATTTTTTTTATAACTTAGGTGATCTTGCTCTTCATTTTATTAAGAGAATTATTTAACTAGTAATAAGACAAATACAAAAAATTAAAACTATTCTAATCTTAAGACTGTCCTTTTTTCAATTCTGAACTCACTTAGCTACTCATATAGTGCCCAAATATGATCTACTGTAGCAGCAATTTTCCTCCCAAAACATGATACTCACCAGTATGCACTACTCATGTCTTAATCAAAAGAAGACTACTTCTAGTCTATTTAGTATAATTATTGCATATAGTATATTTAGTAAATATGTAATTATTATAAAAATATAAGCATTTATTAAACTATAATTAAGTCTAACAGATAAACAAATTAATAAAGACTCTGCTAAATCTATGTCTTTTTGAGTATAATTATTTAACATTATACAAACTTCTCTAGTTTATTCTATGAATAGAGATTTTTAAAAAATAATGATTTGTAAAGTATTATATTTAAAAATTATAAAAGTAGTAGTAAATTTCAAAATATTATAAATACTATTAATTGTAATTTCTAATATTAATTTTACTAATTAGTTAGATATAATATAATTTTATAATTTAGACTAACTATAATTTTAGTTAAAAGTATAATAATAAATAATTAATTCTAATATTATAATAATTGTTTATTTAAATTCTATATAATTAATACTAATTAGTCCAAAAGTAAAATTTCTAAATCATATAAAGTCTCTAAATTTTGAATCAGATTAGATTAAATTTAAATTAAATTTATGTTTAAATTGAATCCTATTTAAATTTAATTTGAAATTTTTTAGATTAAAATTTTTTAATTTAAACCTGATCTAATCTAAAAATTTAGATTAAATTTTGAATTGATCTAATCTGATTAAAAGTACTAGTAAATATTAATATAATATTTATTATAAATTATAATATTAAAACTTTTAAAAGTAATTAAAATAATTCTTTTTTCAAGAATATGTTTTGTAAAAATTATATTTGAAATAGAGATAAAAAAATACTCTGAATTAGTAAAAATATTAATTCAAAAATTAATAAAAGAATACAAATTTTTATTATATTAGTTAAATAAAAAGAATTATCTAGAATAAACCAAAATACAAGTTATTTAACAATTTATTTATTTTATTTTATATTAATAACAAAGTTATTTAGATTATAATTATATCATATAACTATTTGTTTTTTATATTTAATATATTAAATAAAAAAATAAAAAAAAGATTGTAATTACAAATATCTATTTGATTATTAATACTATTTATAAGATTACTAAAACTTTTTAATACCTTTTTAGCAGCTTTTTAGATTATTAATCTATAAAAATAATTTGTAGTTAAGAATTTGGTTGTAATAGTAATTTAATATTTAAAAGGAATAAAATATAATTAATTTTATTTGAGTTATTATAATAGAAAATTTTTAAAAAGGTTTATAATAAAGAAAAATTATATTAAATTTAATTTATAATATTTCTAAACTATTATAAATAATTAAATTATATTATAAAGAATTATTTCAAATTAGAAAAAATATTTAGCAGATATTATCAAATCTTTATTAATATTTAATAGAAAATATTTTTTTTTAATAATTTATTAAAAAACTTATTATAATTAAAAAAAAATCTGATAATTTTTTTTTAATTGTTTTCAAATTTAAAAATTGTTAATAAAAAAGAAGTTTAGCTACTTTATTATATAATAATTCATATATATATTATATGTAGTTAGCTAGTTTAGTTTATTTTTAAATTAAAATTTATTTTAATATTTTTTTTTATACTTATTAATATTTTTAAATATATCATTATAATTTTGTTTAACTTCTCTATTTCTTTTTTTTGCTATTTTAGTTTTTTTAAAAATAATATATTTTAAATAAAATTTATTAGCTAAATCAAAAAAATAAAATAAAAATGAAAACTAAAATACTAGATACTATGTAATTTTAACTTTTAACGAGCAAAAATTATATATTGTATAATATATAATATTATATATAATATTATATATATATATTTTCTAATATTTTATTATTCTCTTATTATCTATTGTTAAATAGTTTTGATTTCTAATTTTTTCTATAATAAAAGTTATATTATATTTACTAAATAAAATAAAATTCAAAAATATTAATACTTACAATTGTATATATATACTATAATAAATATATTCTTTAAAATTTAAACAATTTTAAATTTTTGTTATATATTTTCTATTTTTACAAAGTTAGTAATTCATTTTCTTATTTTCTTATCTACTACTTTTTAAAAAGTAATCTTATTATATTTTATCATCTTATTTAATTCTTTAGACAAAAATATATTTATCATCATTTTATTTATCATATTTAAATTAATAATACTAGAAATAAGAGAGTAATTAAATACTAATTTATTTATATAAGAATTCTTTTCAAAGAATTTAATAATTTTTTCTATTATATAAATTTGATTTTTTTAAAATCTAAAAGTTTTAATTTGTTAGCTATGATAAAAATTATAAATTCATTATTAATAAGTATTATTAATATTAAATATTAATATAAATTACTTTAAATACTATTAAGTTTTTATATTATTTAAGAACTTTTTATATTTTTTTATTTTTGCTTTTATCTTTATTAATAAACTTTTTTTATATAAATAAGAACTTGAGGTTAAATTAGTAGTATTTGAGCTAGAAGTTACTAATAAATAGTTATAGTTAATATTATATTAAATTTAAATAGATATATAATTAATTTTTATTTATAAAAAATTAAATTTTAAATAAATATCCTTTATTATTTCATATAAGTTGATTTGATTTGACTTTAGTTTATTTTTAATTTTTTTTATTAATTTATAAAAATAAAATTTTCTTGAATTAGATAATATTTCTACTTATAATTTTTTAATATTTTTAAAGTTTTTTTCTTTCTATTATTAAAAAAAAACTTATAAATTACAAAGTTTAAGAGTAGAGGGTACTATTTTAAAATTATATATAAACTTAATAGTAAAGTTTTTTTATATTTGATTTTATAAAAATTTATATTAAGTAAACTGATTTTAATATATAAGAAAAGTTTGTAGAGTAGATTTTTCTGATTCTAATAATAATAAAATTATTAAAATTAGTTAAAAACTCACTAAGATATAAATTTTTAAAAATCAGGTATAAAAATTTATTAATTTTTATTAATTAAACTAATATATAGATTTACGTAAATTGACTAATCAGAATTAGAAGTTTGTATTATTTCAGAATTTTTTAAGTTAATTTAGAAAAACTTTGTAATATATACAAGTATATTTTTTTAAAATATAATAATAGTTTAAAATTTTACCATAATAGATAAAGAATATTAGTAATTTTAACTACTAGTTAATTAACTACTCTATTATTATAAAAGTTTTTTATATAAGTAAACTATTTTTTGAGATTAGAGTTAGGGTAAAACCTATATTAGAGTTAGGATATGTTTTGTATGCAAAATTAGATGTTAAAAACTTTTATTTAAAAGCCTAAAGCTAGTTTTTATAATAAAATTTTGAGATATTTATGATTTTTAATATTTTTCTTAAATTTTATATAGTTTGTTATACAAGATCTTGTAATATGATTAGTGTATTATATAGGGTAGTTAATTTACTAGAGGGGCAAGTTAGCAATACTTATAGATAAATTATTTTATTTATATTTTATAAAAATTTTATTAAAAATTAGTTGTAATTTAAAAAAATTTTATTAGTAACATATATCAATTTTATATAAAAATTTTAAAAAACTATATAAAACTATATAAAAATAATCTACATATCCTCTACTCTTAAACTGTATTAAAATTTTAGTAATTCTTAAAAAACAAGTTCAAAGAGATAATAATAAAACAAGAATCCTCTTACTTATAATATATTAGATAATTATTAAAAGATTTAAGCTATAATAAGATTTTACTAAATAAAACAATAGCAAAATAAGAATTCTTTTTAATAGTAATAAAATAAGAAAACAATATTTATTTATAAAATATAATACTTTACTCTCAATAATATTTTTCTAATATTGCTTTAACTCTTTGCAAATATTTAAATTTTTTTTATACAATTTTAAACTAGTATAGTATCTATTAAATATTATAGTCCTTTATATTATTACTTTTAATTATTTATTTTATATTATAAATAATTGAAAAAATAGTAATATGATAAATACTAATACTTAAAATAATCTTTATAAAGTTTATTAAGTAGGGTTTAAAAGAAAAAATATATAATAATAATTCTAATTAAATTTTTGTAGTATTATTTTAAGGAGTAAGAATAATACAAGTCTAATAATTTAAGTATAATTAAATATCTATTTGATTAGTTGTCAATTTTTAAAATCTGATTAGTTAATTATAGTAAATTTTCTATATAAAAATATACTCAATCATATAAAAAATTATTAACAAATCTGATTATATCAAATTAAATTTGCAAAAAGCAAATAATACTAATAAAAAATATTTTTTTAAAGTTTTATTAACTATTATTAATTAGATAAATTTATTACTTACTACTTAAAAATTATAAATTTACCTAATTACTATAGTGCAGAAAATCTTAACTCACCAATATAATAGATGACTTTAAAATCTATTAACTTCTTAAAAAATCAGAATTTTAAAAAACTAAACTAGTAATTTTGTTTTTTAAAACAAGCTCTACAAAATTACTAGTTAGATTTTAAAAATATAATCTTTATAAAGAGTTAATAGCTTTTAAATTTAGATTATTTTTATATTAAAAAATAAAAATTAAAACATATATGATTTTTAATTTGGATTAATTAAAAACTTAGATTTTTATTATAAAAATTTTTTTGACTAATTAAAATTTAGCTTTAAAAAATAAAATTTTTTAAATTTTTTTTAATTTAATTTGTATTACCTATTCTAGCAATTTGATTAGCTAATTTAGATTACACAGTATATATAAAATTGAAATATTTGCTAGTTAAGTTTTCTTATACCATAGTTAATAAAACTTTAAAAAAAATTTTTTAATGAACTCTCTTTAATAATTCTTTGTATTAATATTTTTACAAAATACTAACTTATGAATATTATATAGTTAGTATATTTTTACATAACAAAACTTTGCTAAGTAATAACTAGATTTAAAAGCTTCAAATTATATATAAGTAATATGAAATAGAGTTAAATAAAACTATTCTTTATAAGTTTAGCTTTCTAGTAGAAGTTTATAGAACTATTAAAAAAATAGCTTTTTTTTTTTTTTTTTTTACTTAAACGATCTTGCCTATCATTTATTAAGAGAAAACATATAAAATGTTACAACAAAAATATAAGCTAAACTAATTTAACTATAAAAATGTCTTCTTTATATAATTTAGGACTTACTCAGCTGTCTAAAGTGCCTAGGTGTGATCTGCTACAATAGTAAATTTTCTTTCCTGAAGAATAGAGTGCCTAAGCAGGATTATATTCTAAGGATCTCCAGAAGGCTACTATGTACTTGTAAAAAAAAAAAAAAAAAAAAAAAAAAAAAAGTAGCTTTAGTAACAACTAATAAAGTATTTGTCATATTATATCTATATAATAGCAAGAATATAGACTTAATAAAATATACTATTTTATATAATGTATACTCTTACAAATCTTTACTAGGTTTAATAATCTTAGTATAGTAGTTAAGTTACTAGACCACTATACAAGAGGTTTAGAGTTCAAATTCTACTATCAACAAAATTGAATAATTATTTAAATTTCTGTATCTAACTTATAATAAACTCTGTTTATTTCTAGATTATAACCTTATAAATCATATTACATCAATATTACTTAGGTATTGAAAATATGATATAATATTATATAAATAAATCTTAATAGAATCTACAGGCAGAGAACCTGCATAGTAAAAATTCTAAGTTAGATAAAGTAGTATAGATTTTAATAGTTATATCAGTTAGGGTCTGGCGATCTTAGTATAGTGATTAGGTTGCTAGACTATCATGCAAGAGATCTAGAATTCAAATCCCACTGTTGATGAATTTGAATAATTACTCAGACCTTTGTACCTAACTTACAGTAAACCCTGTTCATTTCTGGAGTTGTAACCCTATAAATCATATTGCACTAATATCATTCGGATATTAGAAGTGTAACAGAATGTTTAGAGAGCGTAATATTATACAAATAAATCTTGATAGAATCTACAGGCAGAAGACCTGCATGGTAGAAATCCTGAGTTGGTGAAGTAGTACAGCTTTTGATAGTCACACTAGCTAATACTTGATCCAGAAAAGAAACTATTATCAAAAGATGCTGATTGAGTCAGATATGCATAAATCCATTCCACAGAGAGAATCAGTAACACCAACTTGGCTTAGCAGCTAACTGAATTAGGAAGATCTGCTTCGTGAAACATTTAAGAAGATAGACACAGAAAACTGGTAGAGAGCCACAGTAGGAACTAGGGTTGTATGAACATCTGCAAGAGTCTAAGCTAGGTGAATTCGTGAAATAGGCATGAACTGCTCTAGTAGGATTGTTTACGAGGTTAACTGGAGCTCTGAGTACTACAATATGTTGAGCAATATATATCCCAAGAGGATCTAAGCTGAGTTAGGTAAATAGATCTACAACGAGTTAGCTGGCTTAAGCAATTAAGTATTACAGTGATATTAGTTGATTCCGGTATTAGTTAGGTAAACAGAGTATTTAAATAGGTAACTCACAAGTGGGTTACAGGTATGGCAGCTTGTGTAGAACCAAACAGGTAATCTACCTATATAGCAGACTACTTAAATTAGACAATAACTAAAGTTGTATGTATAGCAGGTTGTATACTCTTCATGTAATTACAAACAGTAGAGAATTGTCAATAGATGACTTCATATATTAAACTAATAAAATCTGCTCAGTATAGTAAGCCGCCTTTAATTAAAAAAAAAAAAAAAATAGTTATATTAGTTAATGTTTGATCTGAAAAAAAATTTGCATATAAAAAAATTAATGAAATAGATGTGAGTAAGTCTATTATACTAAGGTCAGGTAGTAAGGAAGGATAGTTAAGGTTCAAAACAAATTAGGTAATTTTGATATAGGCTGGTAGTAGCTTCTTGTTGACTAAGAGCTAGAAATTTGTATATACAAATTTAAACTCTTACAAGAGAAATAGTAACTGCAGCAGATTGTACTTAGGTGCTAAAAAGTAACTGAGTGAGTCCTGATTAGTTTTAGAAAGGTAGTTTGCTATAAATAGCATAGTATTTTACTTGTAGCTTAGATTAGCTTATTCTTAATAAAATGATGGGTAAGATTGCCTAAGTTAAAAAAAAAAAAAAAAAAAAAATAAGTCTATTATACTCAAATAGCTATAAGAACAAAGATTATAAAACAATACTAACTTGGCTTAGTAGCTAACTAAATTTGAAAAGATCTGTTTTATAAGATATCTAGAGATATAGATAACTAATCTAGTAAAAAGCTATAGTATAAACTGAGTTTTATAAATATTAAATAAGAGTATATATAAGCTAGATTAATATATTGTATAGTATAATTAGATTTTATAATATTTATCAATTAAGGAGTTAGTAAAAGAATATCTTGTGATAGAGCCTAGACTCTGAATTATAAAGTTTGTAAACTCATATTAGCTCTGTTAATATCTTTTCAAAAGAAAAGTAGTACAGAGTTAAGTAAATTAAGTAGAATAATAGATTAAAAATAGCATATAATTAGAGAATTTAAATAGAGAATTTTCAAATAAATTTCAGATATAGTAGCTAGTATAGAACCTTTAAGCAGACTACTTAAATTAGATAATTTAAAGTTATATATGTAGCTAGTTGTACTCTCACAATATATAATTATTTCTCACTATTTATACTAATAAAAAATTTAGCTATTAGTATTTGTATAAAGTAAAAAAAAAAAACTTTACTATTAGTAGTTCTGATCTTCTCTTTATTATTTAGCTTTTGGTATTTATTTTTTACAAAAAGTAGTAATTTTGCTTACATATTCAAAATAATCAATAATATTTACTTTGCTGAAATTAGAATTACAACTACTAAATTAGAGAATATATTATATAAGCTATTAGTACAAAATTAACAAATGATAAATTAGTAATTAAACAAATATATATATAGATCTTATATAGTGTTTGTTTTTGATATCTTTTTTTTTATATTTTTAGCAAAGTTTCTTTACTATTACTTTTTATAATAGTACACAATAAATTTTAGTAAAGGCTTTATCTATTTAGAATACTATATAATTTTTTATTATTACAATATCTTGTTGTATTTTTTCTTTTTTTTTTTATTCATATATATTAAAACTGTAATAGTTTTTTTTCTTTACT
>CAJVPM010001856.1:0-11042 GCA_910592325.1 Scutellospora calospora | reverse complement strand
AAAACCTCTCAAACTGCTAAAAGAAACAAAAGCTGAAAAGGAAACAAAAATTCAAAAAGAAACCTCAAATAAAATTAACAATTGAGTAAAATTAGGCATAAAAGAGAAGTAGTTACATTTTAAAATTTAAATAAAAGATCTTGATATAGGCTAGTAGTAGTCTCTCAATGATTAGAAGTTGAAAGTTTGTACATATAAACTAAGACTTCTATAAGAGAAATAGTTGCTATAGCAGATTGTACTTGAGTACCTAAAAGTAGCTGAGTGAGCTTGAAATAATCAAAAGAAGGATAGTTTAGTATAAAATTTATAATAAATTATCTTGTAGCTTATAGTAGCTTTTTTTTAATAAAATAACAAACAAGATCACCTAAGTAAAAAATAAAAATAAAATTAAAGATAAAAAAATTTTTATAAGTTTTGCTTTAGTAGATATTAAAATATTTTATTCTAAACTTGAGAAAATATTTATTTGAAAAAAATTTGTCTCTTTTCTATTAACTTCACTCTATATAGTTCTATTATATTGTATTTAGAAAGATTTAACTATAGTAAAGAGCTATAGCAAAAATTAGAGTTGTATAAATATTATAAAAGTCTAAACTATATTAATTTGTAAAATAAATATAGACTACTCTAGTAGGTATACTTTAAAGTTAACTAGTTTTGCAAATACTCATAATATATTAAATATAATATAACTTGAAAGAATATAAACTTAAGTTAGTAAATAGATCTGTAACAAATTAGCTAGCTCAAATAGTTAAGTATTATAGTAATATTAGTTAATAATAGTATAAATTAGTAACAAATCACACTCTCCCTAATAATCCTTAAAACCAAAAATAGTAGAAATAAAAAAAAAACTTTTATATACATAAATATACTTTATCTTTAAACAAAATACTCACGAGTAAGACTAGAAAAACCAGAAGTTCAGTAAAATATATCTTGTTAATAAAGAGTAAGCCAGGAGCCAGATATAGGTTATTAGCACTTTCGAATATTTTATTGTTTAAAGAAAGCTTTTAGAATATAAAAGTCACAAAAAGTTCTTGAATAGAATTGAATACAATAACTTTCTTTTGCTTTTCAAGTTATTTTGGGATTACTTACTCTTACTTCCTATACTACAAGCTGGTTTTGAGGACTACTTTAGTAGTCTGGCAAATCTTGGAGTTTTTTAAAACAAAAAGTAGGAATCTAGCTTGTCTTCTACTAATGATCAGCATGTATATCATTACTATTTTAAGAGTAGCTATATTGTTGTTGTAATAACAAATACATGTAGTTATATTATAGTTTAGACTATGATATTTACATGAATAAGCTCTATATGTGTAATCAAAAACCAAATAGATATATCAAAACTATATAGATATATACAAACAAGTGTAAATTGTATATATAATTTTTAAATACTCAGTCTGAGTTCTCATTCCTTGTTAGATTAGATTTAGAATTAGAACACTTTTTTTTTCATTTTGTTTTGTTTTTTCTTTATGTTCTTTGTTTTTCTTTAACTTTTTTAAGGTTTTTTAACTTATTCACAAGTTTTTCCTTAGTATAGTTTTAAACTTATATTATTATTGAAACAAGAAGGGTTATACAGTGAGTCAGTTACTCAGCTATGGAAAACTCTACACAACCTATGAATGGCTTATTGAAAGAGGGCATTTAGATTTGGACAGTAGTTAGGGCTCGTGAATAAGTAATTATTCTTAATTTTAAAGAATAAACACTACAGTTCATCGGGTATTCAGATATATGAAACTACAGTTATCACAGTTCGTTGGGTAACTGGAACCAACAAAAAAAAATATAACTACAACTAACCACAATACGTTAGGCTAGTTGGAAACAAAGAAAAATAAAACCACAACTAACCACAATATGTCAGGCTAGTTGGAAACAAATAAAATAACCACAACTAATCTCAGTACGTTGGGTTAGTTGGAATCAGGAACTATGATTAATCTTAGTACGTCAAGATTAATTAGACAATTTATAGGTATAGATTTCTATCTTTAAGCGTTATATTATTTCTACTTTTAATCAATTTTTCTTCTTGTTATGAATTTAGGTCCAGAGGTAGTTCTTGTTTTTCTACATAATTCTTTAGCATGTGATACCAGTTTGCTTTCATTTTAGAGTTTTGCTAGGACAACAACAATCTAGGCTAGATATTATTTATCATCAGATTTATCATCGGATTTAAATATGTTTTTCTTTACTCTGTTTTCTTTGTCTTTTGGCTTCTTTTTTTTTTTTTTTTTTTTTTTTTTTTTTTTTTTTTTTTATAGACTTTGTGTTATGTAGATTAGTACTGGTAGTTGTCTACAGTAAAGAGTTTAAACTCATGTCTTTCAAAAATTGGTAAGTTTATTCTGTAGCGTTTGTCTAAACTAACTTATCCTTTTTCTATTTCATATTTTAGTTCAGGTAGTTTTTGACGATTGTTTGCTTTCGGCCAGATATGTTCTTTATTAGATTTGATGGTAAGTGTTTTTATTAATTCCTCTAATTCTTTCTCTCACCTAAAATATTCTTCTTGATCTTTATCTTCATTTTGATTCTACTAAGCTTCTCCTGCACCAAAATTATTCGGAACGAAATTAGGTTCGTCATTATTTTCATCAGAGTCTTCCTCATATATAAGTCTATTTTCAATCCAATTTTCATACTTATCTAATTCTCTTTCTCCCTAGTAGTTGTTATATTCATTATAGTCTTCTAGTGACTTTAGCCATTCCAAGTTTATTATTTCTTTCTCTTTTTTCATTGTTTCTTCTGGTAACTTAGCTTCTTTATTTTTAGGTTCTGGCCTTCAGAACAATACATTCGTGTTATTATAGATTTTACCAACTCTATACTCAATGGTATAATTATAGGGCTGCAATCTAAGTATCCACCTCACTCTTTTACCTAAGAGTTTAGAGGTATGTAACTACTTTAATGCTAAGTAGTCTATTACTACTACAAATTGTCTAAATCTGAAATAATACTTATAATGCTCAACAGCTCACGAGACTATGAGACATTCTAATTCCATAGCAGAATAATTTCTTTCGGCTTTAGACAGACTCCTACTCACATACGAAACAACATATTTCTTATTCCCTTCCCCTTTTTGTGATAACACCGCACTCAGACCTGTACCAGAAGCATCGGTGTGTAAATAGAAGGTCTTATTGAAGTCAGAATATTGAAGAATTGGTAAGAACATTAAGTATTCTTTTAATCTTGTAAATGCTTTCTGCTGGTCTTCGCCCTATTCATAATCACCATCTTTCTTTAACAATTTATGTAGGAGCGGGCGATTGTTGCGAAGCCTTTAATGAACTTTCAGTAGTAAGAAGCCAATCCTATAAAGGCTCTTAATTACCTAAAGGTCTTTGGAACTGAGTAAGTCTTTACTTTTTCTATTTTGGACTCGTCTGGTTGAATTCTATTACATCCCACAATATGGCTAAGAAAGCGAATATTAGGCTTAAAAAAGCTATATTTCTCTAAGTTTATTTTTAGACCAGCCTTTTCTAACTTATGGAACACTTTATTCAGGTAGATTAGGTGGTCATCAAAGATATTAGAATAGATGTTTATATCATCTATATATACCACTACAAATTTGTCTATGTATTTGACCAAAACTTTATCTATGAGGTGTTGGAAGGTAGCAGGTACGTTGCATAACCCGAATAGTATTACCCTAAACTCATATAAGCTATTCTGAGTAATGAATGCAGTCTTCTCTTGACCCCTCTTATCTACTCTTACCTGCCAATACCCACTCTTTAGGTCTAGGCTAGAAAACTAACTAGCTATACTGAATTTTTCTATTAAATCATTAATGTAGAGCAATAGGTATGCATCCTTTTTTGTAACATTATTTAGGTGCTATTAATCAATACACATTTACAGCTTACTACCCTTTTTAGAAACCAAAACTATAGGTGAGGACTATGGGCTTTCTGATTTTTGTACTAACTCTTGAGACATTAGAGACCTAATTTCTTTATCTATGAACTCCTGTTCATCAGGAGAAGTTCTATAATAATTTTGCTTTATAGGTTTGGTATCTCCTGTGTCTATCCAGTAGATAATCACATTTGTTTCTCCTAGTTCATTTATATCATTTGCAAAAAGATGGTCTTTCTCTTTAAAGAGATCCCTGGCCTTTTCCTTTTCTTTTTTGCTTAACGTTTCTTCTTAGACCAGAGCTTTTATATGTTCATTTGTGGTAAGTTCTTTATTTTCTTTCTCTTGGGTAGGTATGTCTTTAGTGTTTGTTAGGTAAATGGCTGGGCTGCTAACTACATCCTTCTAGAGATTATTGTATAGATTGTTATCTTCATCCAAGAACTCCTTAGTGTAATACCCTTCGATTTCGTCTAATATTTTGTCCTCATATGTGAATTCATCAAAGATATCTTCACTTTTTTCATTCTAGTTTTTTTTATTTTGGGCGTGTATTCACTTTTATTAGTTATAGGAATTTCGATGGTTTTACTTTAATAGGTTATGATTAATTTTTGTTCGTCAAAATACAACCTAGCTCGAGCTTTTTGGAACCAGTCAGTTCCTAGTAACAGAGTCTCATCTGATGACTCTATGACTTGTAGGGTAGTAGGGATTATAACATCCTGAATTATGATTCTTATGTTATTTATTTTACTCAAAGCCCTAGTTTTTGCTCCAGTTGCTGTTATCACCACAGTTGAAGATTTTTCTTGGATCTGGAGACCAAGTTTATCTATTAACTTTTGGTCATTATGCTAACTGCTACTCCTGAATCTAATATAGCAACTACTGGATTACCACTTATACAGACGTAATATTTAGCAGCTGTGATCCTTTTTTTATTATCGAATTTTACATAGGTGGCTTCTTAGACCTGAGGTAACTTTCTCCTTAGGGCATCTGCCAAATTCTTTCTTTGATTAGGGTATTAGAGTAATTGCCCATAAGTAATGTTTGCCTTTGTATTTAACAGATCTTCTACAATGTTATAAGAAGGAAGTTTATCTACTATTGAGAGCTCACGTTTAAGCTGGGATCTCCTTGCTAGTCCTAATACATCCTTGTCTATCATATCTTGAGGATCATTTACTGTTATTAACTGGAGTTCCTGATCATCTACTCTTTGCCTCAACTGATTTTCCCATTTAGACTTTGATTGTGCTAGAGGTCTTTTCCTGGTATCATTATTTTCATTATTTTTGTTTAATACGTAGACCTCTTCTTCCTATTCGTCATCATTACTAATATAATTATTGTTTATTTCTATGTAGTTACTGGTTCTCTTTTGTTCTATTTCTTGTCTAAATTTCTTTTCTAACAGGCAATAATGACTAATATAGCCCAGTTCACTACATCGATAACATATTGTATCCTTTTTTATATCACTAGTTTCTTTTTGTCCGTCTTGGTTTCTTTCGTTGTTCCACTTTTTTGCATTCCATTCTTTTTTTTTAGGTCACTTTTCTATCAAGGCCACATAGCTGGTAGTCAGTTGTTGGACCTGCTTAGCCAAGGTCTCTATAATTTCATCTTTGTAGTTATTAGCCTGGGTGTTCTTATAGTTATTGCTATAATAATCACTAGCTTCAACTTTTCTGGCGGTAGTGATAGCTTCAGTTAGAGTAGTGGAGAATATTACGGAAACAAATGTAGCCAACTTTCTTTTTAAATCACTCAGCAATATTCTTACTATGTAAGCAGCAGGTAGGAAGTTATCGGGGTCTACTCGACTTAATAACTTCTTAAATTTAGTTATGTAGGTATCTACTTTTTCCCCTTCCTGTTAAGTTAAGGTATTTAATTCTATATGCCACTTGTGTTGTTTTTCAGATGTAGCAAAGAAAGAGACCAGTAAATGATAGAAGCTTTGCTCTCTGTGGTATTCATTTTTCCAATTGTTTATAATTGACTTATTGTCTTTAAACCATTCAGCCGCTAAACCTCTTAGGTAACTGGAAGCTATCTTTAATTTGTGTTGATCTGGCCAATTGTTAGCCTCTGTGGCCCTATCAAAATCATCAAACTACTCAATTAGGTCTTCATTATTAGTACCATAATAACTCCAGACCTTGATATGATTAGACTCTTTTGAACTAGACCCATTGCCTTGGACTATATCCTTAGTTATATTTTCGAACAACTTAGTCATATTTTCTATTAATTCTTTAAGTTGAGCTGAATTCATTATAGGTGAATTAAATTGGACAAAGATTCTTTCCAGTATATCTATTGAGTTTTTAATTTATATTTAAACCTAAGGTAAGTTTCTTTTAATTTATTCTTTTATTTTTTATAATGTGATTCTTGAATCAGAGGGGAAGTAGGGGGAGTAGGGATGTATCGTATTTCACAGTCACCACCAAATGAAATAAGAAAGGTTATATGATGAGTCAGTTGCTCAGCTATAGAAAACTCTATACAACCTATGAATAGCTTATCAAAAGAGGGCGTTTAGATTTAGATAGTGATTAGGGCTCATGGGTAAGTGATTATTCTTAATCTTAAAGAATAAATACCACAGTTCATCGGGTATTTGGATATATAAAACTACAATTACCACAGTTCATTGGGTAATTGGAACCAACAAAAAAAAAATATAACTACAACTAACCACAATACGTCAGGCTAGTTGAAAACAAAAAAATATAACCACAACTAACCACAATACGTCAGGTTAGTTGAATACAGAGACTACGGTTAATCTTAGTATATCAAGGTTAACTAGACAATTTGCAGAGGAGTATCATATAGACAAGACAACAGTAAACGTACTGTGTATCAATTTAATGAAAGCGGAGTTATAGTGGGATTAGTTTTAGTGAAATTATTATGTATTCAGAGATTATGTATTGGAAATTAATTATTATTTTAATAAAGATTTCAATTTATTTAATGAGTGAAACTACCAAGAGTTATCTTTTATTATGAGCGATTACACTCTGAATATATACAATTTACAGTACTATGTTTCATATAACTCTTTTATAAATTAAAATACTTAAACTTATTTTAATACCCTAATGTTCCAAATATTCTAAAACTACTAAAATTAATAAAATCCTTTAATCCCTTATACCTCCTTTCCTCTTTTAATCTCTTTAACTTACTAAAACTCCCTTATATCTTTTATTACTGAAAAGAGTTTTAGCTCTTTTATCCTCGGGAAGTCTATTAAAAGTTAGAGATCTGCATGCCCATATGCAGATACTGTAGCACCCTGACCTCTGACCCTCACATGCCTTCTGAAGTAATTTTCACGTTTCACATTATTTAATATGTGTATAGTGCTTTCACTAGATTTAACAATTTTATTATATTTTATATAGTCTGACCCCTTAATAGTCAGATAAAGTTCCTAGATTCTCTTTTTTCTTTTATGTTAAGAAGATATTTCTAGTATGACAGATCACATCTGAGTACACAAAGGGGTATCAAGTAGTGCTTCTTATTAGGAAATGGGAAATAATATGAGAGGTTTTTTTTAAACTAGCTATCTAATTATAACTTTACAACTTCATAAATAAAGCAAGCACAACTATCAAAGGAAAAAAAAATAGTATAAATTAGTTGATTAAAATATTTAAATAGATAATTTTAAGTAGTTTACAAATATAGTAGCTTATTAGAATTAATCAGATAATCTATCTATATAAGCTTAGCAAAAACTTATATTTTATAGAAAATTATAGTTATTAATATAGATCTAAATATAGTATTTCTATGAATCTAAACTAAACTAAACTTTGATTAGATTTAGGTTTAGGTTTAGTTTAATAGTAAATTAAATATAAACTTTTTAAAAAAAAGTTTAGTTCAAGTTTAGTATTAAACTATTAATTTAAGTTCAGATTCAGTTCAGATTTATAAATTTTAAGTTTAGTTCAGATTTAGATTTAATTATCTGCAAAATTTAAAGTTTAGTTTAGGTTTATTGAACTTGGTTTATGAATCTAATCTGAATTGAACTGAATCTAAAAATACTACTTTTAAAAATTTTATAAATTTTTATAATTTTATAATACTCAAAATTTTATTAACTAATTCTATCTTTATATTCTAAATAGCCTTATTCTATATATAAAAATATATTATATCAGTATATATTTACTTTTTTTTTATTATAACAACAAGGTCTTGATGCTAGTTAATTTTTATTAGATTATTTGTAGATTTATATTAGTTAGAAAGAGTATAATTAGTCACATATACAAGTTTAATTATTGTATATTTAAAAATTCTGCCTGAAGGTTATTTACTAATTGCTATATCTAGTATTTATTTGTGACTATTCTATTTTAAACTATCTAGCATTTCTATTATTTTTAACATCAATCTAATTTATTCTTAAATCCGTATAATCTTATATTACCTTATCGAAGACTACTTAAACTAGCTTGTACTTCAGTTTTATCTATTAGGAAAGGTCTTATCTTAAGATATCTAATTGTTCTCTTCAAGAAAAGTCTACAGAATACTCAAACTATACTATACTATATTCTAATTAAGCTAGCATATATTTTTATAGATATTTATACAAATTTAGTTTTTACATAGCTCTTTACTAGATTAGTCCTCTATATATTCAGATTTTTCACAAAACAGATCTTCTCAAATTTGATTAGCTGCTAAGCCAAGTTAGTATTGCTACTTATACAAGATACTAGGCTGTATTATATAGCAAATTTACTTATATCTACTTGATCTGTATCTTTTATATACAGACTTTTTTTCTAAATTAAGTATTAACTAGTGTAACTATTAAAATCTATATTATATTATCTAATTCAGAATTTTTACTATATAGATTCTTGGTCTATAGATTCTATTAAGATTTATTTATATAATATAACTTGAATATTATATCATACTTCTAATATCTAATTGATATTAATATAATATAATTTATAGAGTTACAACTTTTAGAAATGAATAGGGTTTATCTAAGTTAGATATAAAGATCTAAATAATTATTCAAATTCATTGATAGTAGAATTTGAACTCTAGACTTTTTGTATAGCAATCTGATAATCTAACTACTACACTAAAATTATTAGACTTTATATTTACTTAATATTTCTTAATTTTAAAAAAAAGATACTTAATTTTAGATTTTTGATAAAAAAATCTAAAATTAAATATCTTTTTCTTAAAAATTAAAAAATATAAAATAAATATATATCTATATAATATATTTTTATATATAAAAGAAGGTTAGTTATTTAATAGAAATAGAATTAATTAGTAAAATTTTGAAATTATAGTAATTCTCATAATTTTATTAATAAAATTATAAAAATTATTATAATTTTTAAAATTTTACTAATTAATTCTATTTCTATTAAATAACTAATCTTGTTTTATATATGAAAATATATTATATAAATATATATTAATTATCTAATTAAGCATAATAAACTAACAAAATACATTTAAATTAAAATATAATAATTCAAATTTTTATATATTAATTTATAATCTAATAAATACATTTAATATTTGTATATTTATATATAACATTTTGTTATAGTACTATAGTATTATTATACTATAGTTTTATAGTATAACCCTTATCTTATACAATTTAATAAAAAAAGTTTAATAAATTAATATTATTAAAATATCATTATAATAATATAGTATTACAGTAGAATCATTCACACTCAATCTGCTGATTATCTAAACTAATATAGAGCAAAGACTTCGATATATAAAATAACTTATAAAACTTAAGAAAACCTAGTAAAATTTTAGTATTGAATAGAAGCATAAGTTGTATAGCCCAATAAGTCCTATAAGGCAATAAGAAGCAGAAAGATCTAGCAGGTGATAATATTAAAATTTTAGCTAAAAGTTTACTTTATAGAATATTCAAGTTAAGAAGTTAAAATGTAGGAAGAAGTAAAAGAAAAAAAAGAGTTTAAACTAATAGTGCTCTGTACTAAGACAGATACTACACCTCTTATTTATTCTATGAAAAGTTTTTGTATTAACCTTACTAGATTCTTTAACCATCACAAATATATACAATTTTTGAAGCTTTTTACTAAGGAAAAGTAGAGAATTAGCTTAATCCTGACAAAGGATCAATAATAGTACTACATCCTAATTAGAACAGATGATATATTAGAATATTAATAACAACAAAACAACATATATGATTTTAGCTAGTTATATATTTGTCACATTATAGATATGAAAATAGATTAGAGTTACTATAAGATAGATAGTATGCATATTGATACTATTTATAATTTTTATCACAGATAGTATTTTTGCTATACAGTTATATAGTCAACTTTAGCTTCTTTTGTATTTACTTTATCTTATATATATAGTACATACTTTAGAGTAGTATATTTTTTACATATAGTATCTTTAATTTTTACTCAAGATTTTCTTTTCATTTTTGTTCTAATTTTATTTTTGCTTTTCTTTATCATTTTTTTATATATTACCTATTTCTTTTTCCTTAAAAATTATTTTTCTTTTTTTCTCCCTATGAAAAGATATTATTAGATTAGTGGTCTCCAATTATAGGGTAGTAGAGAAGTCTTGATAGGCATATAGTAGCTTTTAATAGATTAATAGAAAGTTATTTTACTTAGACAAACTTCTCTTTTTAGAGAAAAATTTACTATTGCAGCTAATCACATTTGAGTACCAAATAGCAGCTGAGTAAGTCTGAACTAAATAGTAAAGAGCAATTATAGAGCTAGCTTAGTATAGTTTTTATTTTTATTTTAACATTATATATGTTTTCTCTTAATAAGAAAAAGCAAAATTACCTAAGCAGAAAAAAAAATTATAGTATTACAATACTATAGCACTATAATGTAACTCATATCTTATATGATATTAATATTATCAAAGCAAAAAAAAATCTATTTTCTTTACTTTCACTTGATCATTTTTATTAATTACATTCATTTGATCATATTTATCTGACTAATATCACTTTTTTTTTTTTTTTTTTTTTTTTTTTTTTTTTTTTTTTTTGTTGTTTTTGTTTTTTTTGTTTTTGG
>CAJVPM010001855.1:0-11043 GCA_910592325.1 Scutellospora calospora | reverse complement strand
GTACATTTACACGGGATATCTAAATTGACAGCATACTAACATGCATAGAAATTTGTTCGCATGCGTGATCCACAACCAAAAAAAAAAAAACCTTAAATATTCGTTACGTTAGTAATAAATATTAGTTTAGAGAGCAAAAAGATTGTTTTACATTTCGCTTTATGGGATTCCTATTGACATTTATCTTTTGATTATTATGTGTATAATGTGAAATTTCTGTATGCTTCTGAAAATTCAAATTACTTCAAAGATCTTTTTGGTATTTGGCTCAATTTCTGATATCAACTTTCCTGAAAACCATTTCACTGACAATATTAACCAATCATATTTGCTATAGAAAAATTTGTCAGTAAAATGATTTTTGGTAAAATGCTTTCAGAACTACATTACATGTGATTAATAATATTTGTTATTGATCTATAAAATTTTTGGGAGCATCAGCAAGTTATAATATTCAATCACATGCAATGCAATAAATTAAAATTAAACTGTTATAAGTAAATATTTGTAATATGTAAATATATCATTACTGACCTTATGTTTAAATTTGTTTTTTAGCATCCAATGAATATATTTATGCATAATTCGACTCCAAAGTTAACCAATATAGGAATATATAGAATACATGGTTTTAATGGGCTTCCATTTACTCCATATAGCCCTCCTGAAGATTTAACTAAATATAGAACAAATGATAAAACAAAGTTAAATATCTATAGCCTTGGTGTTTTAATGTGGGAAATATCTAATGATGGTATTGAACCTTTTAATGGAAACTGCAGTATCGAATTAGCAATTAAAATAATTAATGGTGTTAGAGAATTTCCTATAAAAGGAACTCCTCTTAAATATATTAATCTTTATAAAAAGTGTTGGGATAATAATTCAGGTATTTTATTATGCACTATAACTTTGCCTTATAATATATATTATATATTTTTTAAATTAATTATAATGGTTGATTGTAGATAAAAGACCTAGTTGTGATCAAATCTTAAAAGAATTAGAAAATATATCCTGTGATAAAGTATATGATAGTGATCTTATGGATATTGATCTTCCTACTAATGCTAGCGAAACTGTGTTCACTAAGGGTTGTTGGTTGGATTTCAATAAACATAATATTGTTTTTAATGGAGAAAATTCACTAACCTTGGATAATCAATCACAATTAATTATTGAATTTCCAAGTCAACTCATTGATAATAATTATCAAATTTTTGGAAGTGTTGTTGTAAAGAAAAGTTTAGATAATATAAATTTTTATTGGGAAAATGTTCAAGGAGTAACAGTTACATTTGAGAATACAGATAAATATAAATGTGCGGCATTCATTCATAAAAGTGATAATATAAGGTATGTAAATTATTATATTTTTACGTATTTAATAATAAATAAATATTTATTTATTTATTTCTCTTAAAAGTTTAAATAAAGATGAAACGAAAATAGTGTGGTTTGTACTTACTAAATCAGAAACAAACTTTGTGAATAATTATAAAGACATGAAAGTTGCCTATGGAAAAATCGAAATAAATGATATTTCAACTAATATATATTTAAAGACTGAAGAAATTTATACAGATTCTGTTCTTGTAACTTCATTTGCTTCTAATACGCAAAATGACGTATTACTTTATGATATTGATGTCAAACGTTTGTCCAATATTACGATTGAATTAAAAGTAAAAAAGAATATTGAAACCGATTTTGTGAGAGATATTGACGATAAAATAATTCTCAATTGGTGTATGATTGATATAAATGGAAAGAAGTTAACGAATAATAATAAAGAAGAATATCCATGGAATCTATTTGGGATTACTTTTAGTGATGGATTTAGAAAAGATGATACTATTACAAGATATTGTGAACCGAATTGTTCATCAATAACTCGGGAAAAAGCAATTGAACTGCATTGTAAATACAATAATTCATTTGAAACTCCTTTTAAGTTATTAGACAAAGAAAAAAATCCTATAGCAATAAAATTTGCCGGATGTTACCAATGTGAAGATGCTGAATTATGTTGTAAAGTTACTGAAGAAGCAGATAATACTCAAGGAATGAAATATTATGATGAATCTGCAGATTGCGGGGATTCAACCAAAAATTTAATTTATGATTTTAGATTTTCTACAAATGAACTCAATGGAATATTCAGTTTGGGTGGTCTTTTATATTTGGATAAGAATCTTAAAAATGGAAAGGCATGGTTTATACGGATAGCTATAAGAGAATCTCTAAAGACTTATGAACCTTCAGAGACCTGTGACCCTTCAGAGACTTGTGAACCCCCAAAAACCTGGGAATCGACTTATGAACCTTTAGAGACTTGTGAACCTCCAAAAACCTGGGAATCTCTAACAATCAATGAACCTTTATCAATCAATGAACCTTTATCAATCAGAGAACCACCGGGTAGAAGAGACCTATCAAAAGTAATCAAATTTAATAACGCATGCGCATTGAAGATACCAAATTCAACTATTCCATATTCTTTCAAGGAAACTAAGTTGAATTGTGAATTCGCCTTAGTTCCTAAATCGCCTATTTCACGTGGCGATGATTTTTATTACAACAATTGCAAACATCATACTCCATCTCTTAATAATCTAGTAGATGAGATAAAAATCAATATTTTTAGATTTATATCATATCCGAAAAATTTATCATTAACATGCAAAGATTGGAACAACATTATCAATGATTCACAAGCAAGAGCAGAGTGGATTCTTTATCAATTCGGAGCTGCCCATTCACTTTTTCATGCAGTTAGACTTGGTCCAAGTTTTATAAATATTTATGTTGTTCAATCTATACTCGCTAAGGGTGGTATATTTTCTCGTTATTTTATACAACGGTTATGTATGCATTTTGGTCGTTATGATAATCAACTCATCGAGCTTAAAATAAAACATATGAGTCAAGTCGATGCGGAACGAGTTCAGCGCCTTCAAAAACAAAATGTCCCTTGGGGTAGTGATTTACCTATTCCAGTTTTTACTTATTTAGTCACAGAAGCTGCAAAACGTTTTAATGAACAGGGACTTGTCTTAAAAGGAAATGATTTAGAGCTTTTTCATTTTTACACAGCAGGCCCTCATATTATTACAAACGCCCAGAATATACTGATAAAAAATATCGATTCAATCAGAAAATTAATCGTTCAATTTAAATTTATACCATTTCCTCCACGGCCTGGCGTTAAAAAATCAGCCAATTCTCCTGAAGAATATCCTCCAAAAGATGGATTTGAAAATAGTAGACAATTAAATGTTATTGCAAGAGCAATTTTGATTCATAAAGAGTTAGTTAACATGTGGATAGAAATAGGTTATTTTAATATATGTGAAGATGTAAATGATCTTGTTTTGCAAGGAGCGATTTTAATTCTTTACCCACCTATGCCTCCTAATGAATGGGTCCGGCCAAATGTAGAAAAAGTTAATCAACGCCTCTCTGAATTTCTTGAGCTTGGTTTTAAATTGTCTTACTCGCTTATCTGTGATGTTTTCCAGTTATTTGAAAATAGATTAGAAGATGTTGGCGAAACTTTACTTTCTTCATTTTTATCTCTAAAGGAAGATACTCACGAATATTTTTTTAAGAATTGTATAATAGAGGCAATCAAGCCAGAACGTAATCTTAAAAAAACCAACTTATTAGACTTCTTATATCGTAAAATGAATGAAAATCAAGAAAAACTATTCTTAAGTGCGATGGAATTTTATGGATTAGATAATTATTTAATAGATTATGAGAAAATTCAAACATACACTTCTTCCATGAAGCCACTTATTTTATCTTCTACTTATTATCATTGGGCCCTTTTTAAATTTAAGGCCGATTCATCTGTACCATTTTTTTGCTTTAAAGATATTTTACAAACAAGAATCAGTATAGACATCGGACGTCGAAATTCAAATATGACTCATAATAGTATAACTCAATGTGAAATTGAAATAACATGCAACATTTATAACATTTATTGTAATACTGGAAATTTTTTCCTGCCTAATTATATGGAATTAATTTCTCATGCATTCGAAGCTGATATACTTGGTCCATTATTTGAAGGTTATTTACCTGAATTGTACAATTTTCCAATTATTTTCCAATTCCCGTTACCAATAATTGAAGATGGTGATGCTATTCAACCTTTACCACCAATTGTTGAAGATACTACTACCCTTAGTAAAAAACATACAAAACGGTCCTATTCCTTACAATTAATTAAAGATTGGTCTATTGTATTGGAGAGAATTAATCATGATATTATGGTTGAATCAAATAATAGAAATGTTACCGAGAATTTTAAAGTTTATTTTAAAGCATTTTTTACTTTACTTGATAAATGATAATTTTATATATAGTCACTTCACATTATATTATAATTTCATATTTTATTATTTATATATATTTTTAATTTTCTATATATGGATTTTAATTATTATAACCACTTAGATATATTTATATATGTATTTCCTTTTATGAGATGTTTAATTATTTTACAGTGTGTCTGTATTTAAGATATAATAAAGTTATTTGTTATTTATAAATATTTAAATTGACATAAAAAATAAAGGAATTAACTAATTTTCATCACAGGTGATAATCACCTATGATTATTATTGTAATTTCGTGTAACGTAGCTATAATCAGTCATAAAATATGTCACGCAGATCACGGGGTAAATTTTTTACTCATACGATAAACTTAATTTTCATAGTAAATTGCAACGGTCGCCTACTTTAAATCATTTATTTCAAGGGTTTTAAAAAGAAAATTGCACTTATGACATGCATTTTAACAGTTCTAGAAGTTAACTTCTTTATTATTTGCAAGTTTAAAATACGATACAAAATAAACCTGAGAAGAATGTGGCTTCTAAAAAACACTCATTGTTTCATATTATATAATATTGTAATAGTTTTAACAATTGTGAAATGTAAAAGTTTTTTTGGTTTTTTTGCTTATACAACTTATTATTATAGTTGGCTTTTATAATGTTTAAAATATAAAGGTTGTAATAAAATAATCTAAATTTGGTCATATGAAATATTAAATTTAAAGTATATAAAGTTTTTAGATAAGATTGATAAAAATTAAACTTTAAAAAAAAATTTTTAAAAGTTTAAAAATCAAATAATAATAATAATAATAATAACTTATTATTTTAACAACTAACAACAAAAATCCTTTGCTTATTGACTAATCTCTATTTTTTTTATTTTTATAACTAATCGAATTTATATTTGAAGCTTAGTATAGAAAGCTAGTTATATTAGAAAAGATATATTATAGTATAGTTAAGATAGATTACAAGTTATATTTTTAATTACAAGTACAAATATAGTTTTAATTTAAGATAATTATCCAAGAATTACTTCTCAGACAGTAAAAGCTTATTGTAGTAAAATCAACCAATCTATCATATTAAGATAGTTTGAACTATCATCTCATAGTTTAATAGCTGCTTTTTTGAATCAGAGGTTCAAAAAAATGAATTATATAACATCTAATAAAAAGAAAAAAACTATTGCTCACCTTTATACTTTATTTGATACACAAGAATGATCAAGTTTTATTCAAGAACCTCAGCCTTTAAATACTAATTCCTCTTCTTTTTTTTCTTCTTTTTATGATGACAATTATGCTGTTCCAAATGAAACTGAAAATATATTATCAATTGAGAAAGAGGTGGCACTTTATGATAATTTACCTCAAATTCCTAAATATCATATAACAAATAATGAATATCATAAAGTTAATCCATTAATCTGGTGGAATGAATGTAAAAGAATATTTCCTCTTCTTTCTCAACAAGCAAGAAAATACTTAGCCTTTTCAGCTACATTAGTTCCTTCAGAAAGAGTTTTTTTGACTACTGGCAATACACTTACTGATAAGAGAAATCAATTAGATCCCAACACAGTTCATGATTTATTATTTCTTAAAGAAAATTCAAAGATCTTTACTGTGTATTCAGGTTTAATTTAAATATTTAAAACTAGGCATTTTATGCCCATAGGCACAGGCACTAATGCCTGACATAGTACCCAATTTGCCCAGAATAAACACTTGCAGAACCCTACTTAAACCCATCTCTTCTTATTAATTAAAAATTTTAAATATTCTTTTAAATATTATTTTTTTTAAATACTGTATTAGTACATGAGTCATACCGTGCGTCATAAATTTTGGGGTAGTGTAAAAAGTCGCTGTGATGGTAAGATTAAAGGATCGTATATTTGAATTTATTCAAATAGAGATAAAGTTATTTGAATCAAAAAACTTTAAATATATTTTTTTATACATAAGATTCGTAAATATTTTATATAGCTAATAGAATAAAGAGAAACAAAGTATAAAATCTTAACTTTTTGTAGCAAGTATAACCGTATTTAATATCTTTTTGGCGTGGTTTTTTAGAACATGACAGAGATTTCAAAGATTCTAGTTGTTTTAATCAAATCTTAACGAAGCTATATAAAATAAAGTACTTTTCAACATACTGTACATCTCTTTAATAAGCCTTTACGTTTAGCATCATTAACGTTAACATGAAAATTTTTAATTTTATGATCATGTGACCTTAGCCATATTAGTCAGCCGATTACATTATATCAGCTGGCTTAGCCGGCTAAACCGGCTTAGCCGCAGCTGCCTTAGCCGGCTTAAAACACCAATATCGATATACACAGTGTATAAATAGCAATCGTCTTTTAAAAAAATATAATTTATAAATATATATTTTTTTAACCAATCAAAAAACAAGTCTGAAAGATGACTGACAGATCAGCCGCTACTACGTTGATATGATCTAAGCCAATCAGCTTTCATTATTAATGCTTTCGGCCATGTCGAAATTCTAGTTTTTACGGCATGTATAATCGTTATTGTATCTTTTAGGAAGCTCATGTATTAAGAAACTTGAAGCTTTCGCACCGTCTTATATTTTCAACGATATAAACAATGCAACCATAAGTACTTTTGAAAAGGGATTGAGTAGTTTAGTGATTAGATAGTTTTAAGATAGATCTCATAATACAACAACTAATGGGTATTTTAGATAAACGTGAAATAACTCGTATTTAAGGTATTCATTAATTATTTTGTAGCAACATTATAAATTTCACTTATGAAATTGATTAATAAACAATTGTTAAAAGTTAATAAACGATAACACTGTACGTTCTGGTCTATTAATATACTGTTAAATATAATGTTAATATAATGTTTAATATAATGTTAAGTGTAATGTTAAATATGTAATGTTAAATATATCGATATAGCTATCTTAAATATATTATCGTAAATTAATAATCTTAAATATATAAATATATAAGGCCATACAAAGTTAATTAATTGTTTCTCATAACATGTTAATTTAAAAATGACCCGCCGGCTTTTAATTTTTTAATTATAAAAATTTTATATGTTTATTATCCAGAAAATATTAAAAAACATATAATTTTTTTTTTTTTTTTTTTTTTTTTTTTTTTTTTTTTTTTTTTTTTTTTTTTTTTTTAATTTTTAAAAAAATCCACCCGGAAGTATTCATATATCAATAACATAAAATTTTTTCTCGAAAATTTACAAAAGCTGACCCGACCTGGTTATGAGAAACAACTAATTAACTTTATACGGCCTAATCTTAAATATGTTTTTTTTTTTTTAAATCAGTGCCACCAGACAAATGAAACCTGCATATCATCCTTTACGTAAAAACATAGTGTATTTCACTTAGCTCCGGACTAATAACGTTGTTGTTTTTTTTTACAAACCTTTTGGCAAATAACGTTGTTAAATATAATGTTTAAAATAATGTTGCTAAACATGATATTAAATATAATGTTAAAAGTATAATGTTCATGAGGTACGAATAAAAAATAATTTAATTAATACGAATATTGTCGACCAAAGTAAGAATTCTTTTGAACACAGATATCGCCACTTCGACACTTTTCACATAACGCCCTATCGTGAAGGGGAGCATCCTTTGACCCTATTATAGGTTGCCAACACAAAATTGACGCGTTTTTCCAGCATTCATGACATTGCATCATAAAAAAATCACGTATTTGGAAGTCTGTTTGGATTTTCTGAATGTTATGCTTCTGGATGTCTTCTTGAGTCTTTCGAAAGTTATAATTACGGATATTTGTCCGAAAGTTATCCTCTTGGTAGCCTGTCAAAGAGTTCTCTACGAACTTTTGAAGAGATATCCAAGTATAGGAGCTGTCCCATTTATGTCCTTGATTGCATATCCACCTACCAAATACTCTGTAAAACACATCACCTTTGATTTCCTTGGCTTTGGTCCATATTAAATGACAAATAATCTCACTCTGCCAGAATAATTTAAGAGAGAATGTTTAAATTTTTCATTTAAATAAACTATAAATAAGAATTATTCAATAATTTATTTACCTTTAAGATTTTTTGCGGCCCAGTATATAGCATAAAACTCATAATTAAACTCTTTTTTTCACATTCATTACATTGTTTAGTGAAAAAATCGTAGAGTTTATTAGGCTGGAAAGTTTTCGTTAAGCATGCTTTAAGTACATCTTGACTATAAATTAATTTCCATGTGTTTTGGCACTGCCACTTATTTAAAGAGTGCGAATCACTTATGCATTGCCAATTACTCTGACATTCTGGAGCATGTCCACATTTCCATTCGTTATCATTGTCCCATTTTTCTTGGCACCCGCTTATACATGGTTGCACGTGTTTGCATTGCCACCATCTGGTTTTACATTTCCATTCATCTTTACATTTTGGAGTGTTCTCCGACTTATGTGGACATTCCCATTTTTTATAACATTCCCTTAGATCGTTACATTGATGTCTGCACTTCCATTCGCTTTTAAACTGATGCTTATGTTGTTGGAACATCGCTTGTGATTTGTTTTTACAAATTTCTTCATTTGGACATGTGTGCTGGCATTTTTGTTGACATTTCCATTTCAGCTTAGGCTTCGACATGTCACATTCTTCTTTATGTTGGCAATGCCATTTATTTTGGCACTTCCATTTGTTGTAACATTCAGGTTTATGTGGGCATTTCCATTTTTCGTTAAATGGCTTATTTTGACAATCTAATTTAGTTTGACATTTCCGTGTGTGGTAACATTGCCATTCGCCTTGACAATGTGGTTCATATTCTTCGGTCCACCTGTACTTACATTCCCATAAGTCTTTACATCGTATTTGATGTCGGCATGTCCAATTTTTTCTGCAATGCCATCTACTTTGACATACTGGTTCGTGTCGACATATCCATCTTTTTTTACATTGTGCCCTGAATTCACACTCCGGTTCATGTTTGCATGTCCACTTTGATAGACAATGAAGTACAGTTTTACACTCCGGTTCGTGTGGGCACTTGTTTTTACATTCTTCTATATTTAAACATTTTACTTTATGCTTGCAGTTCCAATGCTGACAAAACCAATTACCTTCGATAATGAGATTTGGATTCTTAATTATAAAACGGACAATTTCAATAACCTAGAGCGAATGTTAAAAAATAAATTTTCTTGTACTGTACAATCATTTACATTGTATAATCACAAATGTGTGATAATATGGTGATATTATTACATTTTTAATCTATGAAAGTCTTAAATAACTTACTTGTTTTAATCTTTCTTCCATCGATAGTGCTACAAGTAAAAACGGCGAGTCAGTCGCTTGACCAAAAGTCTTCGCGTAACGTTATTAATCGTGTGGGCTTTCTTTATTCAAGACGTGGGATTTGATTTGGCGAGTATGTTTTATTTTTACTTTGTTTGTAATTTTTATTTAATAAAGGTTTTATTTAATTTTATAAGGACCTTGGAATCTTTCGGTTTTACTTTTAGTTTTTCGGCGTTAGAAAGATGATTTTCTTTATTAAATTTTCTTGTCTTTTTATATTTACATTTCGTACTAATTACATATCATGCTATCTTTCATTTACAGGTTTTATCTAAAGACGATTACACCATTACTTTCATTCACTTCCCCATTCCCACAATAAGGCTTTACTTTTGATTTATCCATTTTTGCCATTTCCATTTGATTCTTTATCATTCATGTTTCGCCACTTTACTGGTCTTCTTCCATTCGGGGCAAGTCTTATCTTTAGATTCCATTATCCGTCTTTTCAACTTACTTATTTCGGGCTTCACAAGTTCTTTAATTTTTGCTTATCCTTTTTTAGATTGGTCTTATCAAGCATTCATTTTTAACTCGATTATTTGTTTGTGAACTTTCCTCCCGCCGTGGCTTTTTTTTTTGGTGCGTGATTTTGATTACTATTGTGAGACCTGAAAAGTGGTGAATTTGGGTCCGGAACGATATACTATATAACGTGACTACGGGTCACGGGGATGGTCATTACATAAATTGCATATGCCATATATGCTATATAAGCCATAAATTCCATATAGCCATTTAAGCAATATATGGCATATATCTCATTTATGGAACATATGGATTAAATGCCATATATGAGATATTGCATACCTACGATAAAAGGCATAAATTGTATATATAATTTATATTATAAATAAAGGCCGTGTTGGGCCTATAGAGAATAACAACTCCTAAGTTCGCTTTAAAAATAAATTAAGTTCTAAGTTCTACTGCCTAACCCACACTTTTCTTAATTACTCTATCTCCTGACATTCTACTAAGTGGCATAGTAGAGTTATCTTTGCGAAGCCCATAGATTAATCCATGAGTACTTTATCTCCTCAAAGTAATAATTGACCTACTTTACTAAATTTTCGAAATTTAGATTTGGTAAAAAATAACTAATTTTTACCTAAATTTTTAGTAATATTATGCCACTTAATAGTAATGATAATGTACTTTGTAACTACTAAATTTTTAATAGTATGGGTAAATTTTAGCAATTATTTAACCTAATTAATAGAATAATTATGATAATAATATATATTTTATTAGTATTTATTATGAAAATAATAGTATTTTATTATAAAAGTAATATTATTTAATTATGAAAATAATTGTAATTTATTATGA
>CAJVPM010001854.1:0-11047 GCA_910592325.1 Scutellospora calospora | reverse complement strand
AAACATTAAACTTTACAATTATTAACCAACTAATTCCATTATATAAAAATGATATATCACTTAACAACCTTTCTTTCAATGACTTACAAAATCTAAACCAAATGTATCAACTCAACTCCATATACAACTTCCTTCCAAATTCTAATGTTATAATGACTCTAAGTCTTAGAAATAACAAATTCTATTCCTGAAACAACTTTTTACTGCAGACAACCAATTCCTTCTTCCATGGAAAAACATATATCTTAGAACCTACAAATCACTTCGCGGTCTAACTCCTAAATGGTATAAACAATTAGCAGACCAAATAACATTATTATCTATACTAGAAATCTGGCCTAATATCAAACTCAATTTAATAAATCCCTTCCTAAATACTCTAAACCTAATTACCTTACAAAACCTAAACAAAAACCATTGGTCTCTCTATGTCTCTCACAACGAACTCAAAATTAGTAAAATAATCAACTACTCAACAACCCAAACAATATTCCAAAACTTCCAACTCACTCTCTCTAACTCAAATTCAATTCATATCTTACCTACACCCACTATAACACAAATTAACTACAATCAAATAATTAACATAAAGTGCAAAACGCAAAAAGAAAAAAACCAATTCAAACTCTCTATTAACCAACAAGAATTACAAGCCTTACAAAAAATCTACCTCATATTAACTAACCCTCCAACTCCTACTTTGCCTAATTTAATCATCTCCTCACCTGACATTTCTCTAATTCAAAACACAATTACTAAAATAATTTACCAAAACCAACTCATAAACCTTCATAACCAAATTCTTCTACTAAATTCAGAAACTCTTCACTTCTACACAGATGCATCAATCAAATACTCACAAACATCAAATATCAAAACTGGTATCACATGGATACTTCAAAACAATACCAAAATAAAATTCAATACATCGATATCTCATACTCCAAATTCTACAAGAGCTGAACTATCAACAATTATCTACCTCTTCTTAACACTACCATCAAACCTCAAAATTCACATAAATTTAGATAACCTCTCAGTAATCCATATACTAAAAAACAACTTACCCTACAACTATTTAACACAAACCAAAATAAACAACTGGAATATTATCCACATCTTAAATTACCTTATTCAAAAGAAAAATATCTAATTTACTACTCATAAAACTAAATCGCACTCAAAAAATTCTTTTTACAATATCGCTAACTCATTAGCTAAACAAGGTACCAACAAAATAGAAATTCAACTTAATACCCAACTATTTCATCTACTCCTTTCCTTCGCATGGAACCAAATTCTCCTACTACTCAAAATACACAAATTTTGTACAAATATTTTCTCAATTCAAACATTTAATAAGCTTATCCAACTTAAAACATTTTGCAATCTACAACCCTTCAATATTCTTCAACTCACTAACATAATCAATTCACAAAATGACAACTACAAATTCTATTCTCTCAGAAACAAAATCATACTAAATAACCTACTAACAATGGCAAACTTAAACACTCGCTATCCTAACTTATATCTCACACCAAATTGCACATTTTGCAACCAATATGAGGATACTAAACATATACTTTCTTGCATACTTCACAAAACTAACTTATATCAAATCCTACTCAACCAAATAACAAATACTCTAAATACACTAAATTTAAATAACATTTCTCCTCAAACTATCCTACAAATACTTATCCACAATAACAACTCTCAAAATCTAACAAATACTTTTCTACTCCTTATTCAAGGCATTATCCAAACATCTCACTACAACCAAATAAACTCCATAATCAAAAAAACAACTAACAACTTCTTCATCAAGCTCTCGAACTCTTTACTTTTCTGATTCAATGATAAAATCTGAAATAACAGAAACCAAATTCATCATGAATAGGAAACCGCTCGTGGTATCACTTAAAAAATTAAAAAAAATACAAACCAAATACACTTTCCTCAATCTATATCTAACCAAACCACTACCATAACCTATAATACTAATATAGATATTTATATTCAAAAATGTTTACTCTAAAACTTTTCTATATATAATTGTTTTTTCTAATTAATCTTCTCTTTTTCCTAGAAGTCTCCCTTAACCTTCTCTATAGTCGATAGTAACTTTGTTTAAATCAGCTAGCAAATAGAAAATGAGAGTGTAATATCACACTAGATGCCTAACTATTAACAAATAGTCCTAGTAACAACAGTGCACATTAGAAACATACATTTTAATTTGTACCTTGTCTTCTATTAACACCTTGTATCTACAATATCAAAACAATCTTCAAAGAAATAACAAAAACCTATTGCAGATTAACTTAGCTAAACTAAAACTATATTCAACTATAGAAAAACTCAAATCTTTTAGTTTAATAGGCAATAATCTTTGCATATTTTTCTTATAGTGAAAAACTATTATCATTGTGCATAAATCCTAGCATCTCAGCTCTAAAGAATTTTAAAATAAAACTTATTGCTGATAAACTTCTAACTGCTCTCACTCTTTATCAATAAAATCTAATATATTATAACAACTATCTTTGTACTTGATACTACTTAAGTTCAAAAACAATAGTATATTTATTAACTTATATATGTAATTTTTTTTTATTAAATTCTGCTATTTATAATATTCTCCACATACTATGAGATGACTTTGACCTTCTAACTTCAAATATATCTAACTTTATTACAAACTTTAAGAACATCTATATTATTCAACAGGTATCACTAGAAGTTATTTTTGAAGAAACTTTAGCTCTATTTGAAAAAATAGCTAATAGACAAAAATATTCTCCTATTTTTTATCATCTTTTAGTTAAACTTATATATAAGGAATATTAGATTTCTTCTCATCATATTGCTCATAAGTCTAGTTTTTCTATTCCACCTTCTATTATATTTATATCTAGTTTTTTACTAATTCTACCTTTACAAATTCTATTTTTAAGATCCAGTAACCTAGTATAGTGATCAGGTTGTTGGATTGCTATACAATAGGTCTGGAGTTCAAATCCTACTATTAATGAATTTGAATAATATCTAGACCTGTATATAGGGATATTATGGTCCAGCAAGGACTACAGTCTAACTGAGTCCTTTAAACCAGTTCAAGTAGTTTTTGGTCTATGAATTAAAACCAGTTAAATAAAATCAGTCTGAGTGTAGTAAGCTATTTTAATACTAAGTACGTATTAATACAATATACTGAAATCTCTTAGAATATGCAAAGTATATGACCTCATACGAAACTTCAAATTTTAAAAACTAGTTAGTAAAGAATTAGGCTATAGGTTTAAAATTAACAGATATATTTCTTTAGTATATTATTTAAAAATAAAATACTGATCAAGTAACTCATTAGTCTTAAAACTTGGTACGTATATATTTTATAGAAAGTTAGAATAACTAATTAAGGCTATTCTTAATTTTTTTGATCATTCTGTTCTTGAAAGATGTTTTGTTTTCCTTTATCAACTATTTTTGAAGTGTATAAGGCATAATCTTTTAAGCTATAACAAATATCAAGTATCTAGAGACTTTACTATGAACCAGATTTTTTTTTATATTTTGCTATAATGATTTAATTATATTTGATACAATATTGTTATTTTTAATTCTGCGATCTTCTGTATTTTATTATACTTTAACAATTGCATCAGGTTTGTAATCAAATTAGAAAAAAACTGATCAAAAAAAAAAAATGAAACATTTTAGCACCAATTGAATTTTAGTAGAATTTTAATATAAAAACAAGTTTTTAAAGAATGTCAAGGTCTAGGAAAAAAAACTAGTTTTTTTTTTAAAACAAATTTTAAAGTAAACTATATATAAATAGCATGAATATAATAAAGTTGAATTATAAAATTTTCTAATCGAAATGATTTACCAGAATTAGGTTTGTGCAAAACCTTAATAACATTAAGTTTACAAAATAAAATTATACATACAGGTTTTTGACATGTAATTGTAATTACCAGAATTGGTTATTATGTATTACAAAGCTAAATTAATTTTTTACAACTTGAATAAGGTGTATATTTTCAAAATTGAACTATAGATATAAATTTAAGTACTATTCTGATTTGATCTTTCATATGAATAATCGCAAAATATAGTAACTACTAGAATCAATCGTAAATAAAAAAAGCTTATTTATGAAGTAAAAATCTCAAAATATCACTATTTCAAGATTTGATCAAAATTTAGAATTTTCTTGTACCAATCATACAATCTTTTTTATTTAAATAAAGTAAAACTATTAGCATGAATAAAACCAGAGATATAGATAGGAAAATCAACAAAATCGTATATTTGTTTTGTATAAAGACATTGCTATTGCTAAATTATTTGTTGGGTTTTATATATACATGACTTTTAATATAATGAATTCTTGTTATGATAGAGAATAAGTAAAATCGTAATATAGCAGATCAAGGTTTAGATTGCACTATAATAAATTCTACTTAATACCATGGATATTATAAACTAATAATATTGTAGATATTAAGTTCTTCTTAATTGCCCCAAAAATAGTTATATTGAGAATCGCTGTATATATATTTATCTTATAATATTTGTGTTTAAATCTTTACAACTCAAATTTCTTATTTAAGTAATTGGTTTTGATAAGGAAAAAGACCTTTGTAAAAAAAAACTTGTTTCAGAACACTACCTGATCCAACTTGCAAATATTATAAAACCTTATTAAAAAATAATAAAAATAAATAATATATAATGCAAGTTAGTAACTAAAATCTTACTAATTGTAGCACTATATTAAAGTTTTTTTTAAACTTTATTGACTACATTTGCACACATTAATTAACCAATTCGAGATCTCTAATACTTGATTATAAAAATACTAAAAATAAAGAAACAGCCAGATATGTAAGTAAAAAAAATTCATGATTATAAATTAAAATCATTAGAATAAAACAGTTTGAAAAAAATATACATTAGTTGTGATTAATGTCCAAAAGAAGGAATGATAAAAATTACTTATCATAATAAAGTCAGCTCCAATCAAAAATTAAACTTTATAAAAGAATGTTTATATTGTTACTATTTTCCTTGTCAAAAAAAAAAAAAAATAGAAAGCGATAACTTCACTGATCTTGATTCTGAAGACAATTTTTATAATATTGATGAACTATTCAAAGATTATACTTCAGACTCTGATAATCAAGTCATTCAAGAAACTAGTACTAGTTTGTCTTTATCATCTCAAAACTATTACAGAAAAAAAAAAAAACTTGGTTCAACAATTTGGCCTCATTTTAATACCAACACAACTGCTCGCCTTAGAGTACCTGTATGCTGACAGTGTAATGCTGTTTTTTCAAAAACTACAGGAGTTTCAACTTTAAGAAAATATCTTAATAAACATAAAATTAATGTACTAGCAAGATGTCAAACCATTCTTCAATTTTCCAGAACTGATCTATATAATAATAAAGAACAAAAAAAAAGAGACAACAAATTAATTACCTGGATTATTACTGATCAATAACCCTTTACTATTGTTGAAAATCAGTACTTTAATAAATTTATTAACTTTATCAATCCTTAGTATAGAACACCAACAAGACAAGCAGCAAAAATAATGATAATGAATAAATTCAAAAGTCAGTGAAGCAGAATAGTTAATGATATCACAAAAATCTCTGGAAAGATTTCTTTAACTGCTGATATGTGGATATCTCGAAACTATGAAGCTTTTCTTGGTATAACAGTTCACTATATTGATGATAATTGGAAGATGTGTCACTTTTTGTTAGATATTATTCCTTTTAATGAGAGACATACAGGTATAAATATAGCAGATGCCATTAATACTCTTCTTGCTAGTTTTAACATTTAAGATAAAACTTTAGCGCTTACTACTGATAATGAATCTGCAATAATTGTTTATGGAAGGTTAATTGTACAAGAACTACAAGATGAGTTTGATAATATCAGATTTTCACACTATCGCTGTGTAGCACATATACTCAACTTGGCTGCAAAAAAAGGATTAGAAATGGTTGATTCTTTAGTAGGAAAAGTTAGAAACTTAATGTCAAAACTTAGAGTATCTACTTGTCTTTGTAATGATTTACGTGAATTATGTAAACTTAAAGGAATTCTATTTCTTAAACCTGAGTTGGATATTGATACAAGATGGAATAGTACATATTACATGTTACAAAAAATACAAAAAATAGAAGCAGCTCTTAACTTACTTGTAGTAGACCATCCATCAATCCGTTTGTTATATCCCAATATTAATGAGCAGCAAAACTTATAAGTAAGTAAAACTTTGAATTTTAAAAATAATTTTTATACTTACTGGAGATATATTTTGTCACATTACACTATTTCTTAAAACAACTTATAAATCCTTAAAAGATTCTAATTTATAACTAGTTCCAATAATTTTCTGCAATAATTTATTGTAGAAAATCGTCGACTCTGCTTATAACTATAAACAAATCTAACTTAATACTAACTTTAATTTTTAGGATATAATTATTCTATTAAAGCCAATTGAAACTGCAATGAAATTGCTTTCAGCAGCATCATATCCAACTATGGGAGATATCCGTTTAGTATTCTTGGGTATTCAAGACCATTTAAGTACGTATATGGAACAAAGTGAATTTTCTCAAAAAACTGCTGCTACATCAATCTATCAAAAAATAGAGGAATACTGGGTTATAATGGACAAATCCTCTATTGTATCTACTGTTCTTGATCCTCGTGCCAAATTAAAAATTTTTGATAAAGCAGAAGCTATTAGTGCTAAGAAAAAAGTTCAAGAAATTATGAACTAATATATAAATGTTTATTAACAAACTTCACCCGAACTAAATAATACTGCAGAAAATCCAATTAAAACTGCCTGAAAGTTTTTTTAGAAGTTGCGTAACAAATTAAAAACTGAAGAATCTTCAGTTTCTAATTATATAGATGACGAAGCTCTTAAAGAACTATTAGTTACTAATGAATTAGATCGTTATGTTGCATTAGAAATAGTTGAAGAAGATATAATCCCATTAGACTAGTGAAAAGCAAACAAAAAATCTTATCCAATTCTTTTAAAAATCGCATGTGATTATCTAAGTATCCAAGCTACGAGTATCATTTGTGAACAAGCCTATTTAATAGCTAGTAATACAATCTCAAGAACCCGTAATTGCCTTCATTCTGAAACAGCAAGAGCATGTCTCTGCGTTAAAAGCTAGATTACTAACAAGATAGGTAATTAGCAATTACATATGTACGTACCTAGTATGCATTAAATATGGTAATAATTAGATCTAATAGACATTACACAAGTAATTTTGATATTAGTATAATTGAAAGGTATTATAAAATACTGCAGTATTGGTGATATTGATTTGTTTTATTTTAAATAATTTTACGAATTATGCATATACTTTATGTACAAATAGATAATATACATACTATACGCATAATCAGATTTAAAAACATTCTTGTATAAATTCTGCTTAAAAAAAAAAAAAAAAAAAAAAAAAAAAAAATAGTTGAAAGTTTTCTTATCTAAGTTCTGTTTTTTTAAACAAATAATAAAACATTTTGTTGGTCTAGCGATCTTAGTGTAGTGGTTAGATTGCCAGACCATCATACAAGAGGTCTAGAGTTCAAATCCCACTATCGATGAATTTGAATAATTACTCGAACCTTTGTATCCAACTTACAGTAAACCCTGTCCGTTTCTGGGGTTGTAACTCTGTAAATCATGTTGCATCAATATTATCCAGATATTGGAAGTGTGACAGGGCATTTGGCAAGACGTAATATTACATGAATAAATCTTAATAGGATCTATGAGCAGGGGACCTGCATGGTAGAAATCCCAAGTAGATGAAGTAGTATGGCTTTCAACAGTCATACTGGCTAACACTTAATCTAGAAAGGAAACTATAATCAAAAGATGCAGATCGAGTCAGGTGCACATAAATCTATTCCATGGGGAGGATCAGTAACACCAACTTGGCTTGGTAGCTAACTGGATTGGGAGGATCTGCCTCGTGAAATATCCAAGAAAATAGAATACAGAAAACTAGTGGAGAGCCACGGTAGGAACTGGGGTTATATGAATATCTACAAAGGTCTAATCTAGGTAATCCCATAAAATGGGTACAGGCCGCTCTAGTAGGTTTGCTTCGAGGTTAACTAGCTCTGCAATACCAGCAATGCGTCTGGTATAGTGTATCCTGAGAGAACCTAAGCTGACTTGAGTAAATGAATCCATAACGAGCTAGCTGACTTAAGTAGTTAGGTGTTGCAGTGACGTTAGGTTTGGATCTGTATTGGTTAATGAACAGAGTGTTTAAATAAGTAACTCACAGGTGGGTTACAAGTATGATAGCATAGTGTAGAACCAATCGGGTAGTCTAATCACCTGTGCGGCGGACTACTTAAATTAGACAATGACTAAAGTTGTATGTATAGCTTGTTGTACACTCTTCATGTAATTACAAACAGTAGGGACTATCAATATATATCCCATATGCAATTCTAATAAAATTCCTTCGGCAATGTAAGCCACCTTAATAACAAAAAAAAAAAAAAATCAATATTAACTGACTAGTAAACTCTTATAAAAGAATTGGAATGCTACAAAAATGTACAAACTTTATCACTAATCTCTATCAAAACCATAAAGCATGTATTATTACTGCTTATAGTTTAACAGAACCAATAAACCTTCTTTCTAGAATTGAACAAGAAGAAACCTACTCACTTATACTTTGGAAAATATATTATGATCCAATTTTAACTTATATAAACAACAAATACCAAAACTCCTTTCTCAAAATTCAAACTATATCTCCTATTGAACAAACTTTTCAAATCATTTCTCTACCTATTACTATTCCTCCTCTAGTATTTATAGATGATATAGTCTGGCACTATGAAACTTTCTCTTCCCTACAACAACTACTTATTGATATTAATAAACTCTACCAATTAAATAATATACAAATTAATTCTTCCAAATCTGATCTTTTATATATTACCTCAAAAAAATCCAAAAATTCCAATTTTACAACTTAACTACTATTACAAATAAACTTTAACAATATACCCTTAATACTAAGGAAATCTACAGATACAATCAGATATCTAGGTATCTACTTTGATAGTACAGGCTTAACAAAACCCATAATTGATCTAATCTCCTTAAAAATAAACAATTTCCTTAAACTTATCTAATTCAAAAAACTCTTACCTTTACAAATAACTAGACTATTCAATACTATTTTAGCTCCTACAATAGAATACCTTCTTAAATAGTTCCTCTAACTAACTCAAAAATAACTAAACTTTTTACTACTATTACAACACAATTTAAACATATACTACATCTTTCTAGAAATACCAATAATGATATTTTATCCAATCCTTTCCTTCTTAATCTCCCTACTATTAAAAAACTACTAACTTATACAAGTTGTAATATTATCAAAAAAAGAGTTAATTCATCACTTCTCCTAAAACAAATCTTTGAATATAGAGTTAAAGGATGGCTAAGTAAAATCTGGTATCCTACTATCTCCAAAGAAATAATTCAACAATACAAACAAAAACTTAACAATTTTACTTGTATTACATATTTTCTGCATATTTCTAATTTCAATATAAATATAAATAATCTTAATATTAATATACCATCTCCCTTTAATAATTCTAAACTTAATTTAATCTACAACTTTCTTCTTTCAAACCCTAATACTTCTACAATTCAAAGTCTTAAAAACAATAATATTCTCTTTCTTGAACAAGTTCTCATAGCTACCAACTCTTATCTCTTATTATGAAAAAATATTATCTTCGTACAAATAAAACTTCACATGGTAGAATACCTTTATAGTACAATAACCTTTGTAACAATTTAAAAAACAACTCTGTCTATCCTTATGGCCTCAAATACAAACTTTACAAATAAATCCATTTATCAATATACTCAAACTAATATCTACTCCATTAACTACCTCATTCAAAAATAATTGAACTATATTTAAAACACAAACACAAACTAATATTGGAAAAATTACTTCTATTAATTCAAATAATCTTATTTTCCAATACTATATCTTTACTCCTAATACTATTGGATATATAAATCTTCTACCTTATAACTAAACTACTCAAATCTCCTCCTCATCTACAATTAACTTTACTTGCAAAAGTCAAAAAGAAAAACGATATTATAGAATAGCTATTGACTACAAAGAAATCTTAGTACTCTCTTAACTATATCTATTACTATATTATCTAACTTCTACTATTACTTCTCAAATTCATATTCAAAATTCAATATATGAACAAATTTTTAACTCAATTTAAACACTATTATACTAACTCGAACTAATAAATCTATATCACAAAATACTCAAAATAAACTCACTAAATAATTTATATTTCTATACAGATGCTTCTATACAAAATCTTCTCTCTTCACACATAAAAACTAGTATTAGTTGGATTTTAGAAAATGATACAAGTATTAAGTTCAATGCAAACTTAACTAATACATATAATACTATATGTGCAGAGCTTGAACCTATTATCTATATACTCTATATTCTTCCAAACAATTTCAATATCTATATTCATTTAGACAATCTCTCTGCTATTCAATCCTTAAAAAAATCATTACTATCTAATATCTCAAATACTCAAATTAAAATGAAAACTAAAATATTCTATATATTATAAACTATCTTACTAAAAACAAAAATATTTTGTTTTCACTTTACAAAATTAAATCTTACTCTAAAAATACTTTTCATCAAAATGCTAATCTCTTAGCAAAAAGAGGTACAAACTGACAACCTATTGTACTAAATCTTAATTCCTTCAACTTTCTAACATTTTTCTCTTGTCATAAACTCCTTATCCCTATATAAATAAGGAAATTCTGCAAAAATATTATTCTCACTGAAACCACTAACCATTTTTTGCAACTTCAAAATATTAACAACATTCCTAAATTCAATATAAAACTATTTTTTAATATTATTAA
>CAJVPM010001853.1:0-11051 GCA_910592325.1 Scutellospora calospora | reverse complement strand
TTTTATTAAGATAGGCAATTTAGACATACATGTATACATATGATTTATTCAAATTTGCTGTAAATCTACCAAATCTTTCGTCACCTTACCTCTACCCTTCAAGTAATATTATGCAATGCCTCAGAAGTCAAGACATGCATACTGCACTGCCCTTTCTCTATTCTTCTTCCAAAATAACAAATTACTAACTCGTGTCTTTACTATATAAAAAGTAAACCTCAATCTATTTAAATAACTTCAAGAAACCAATAACTACATTATACAAACTGAAAATTTCTAGCATTTTTTACCAAACTCAAATCAGCAATTATCTATAATTGACTACCAAATAAAATTCAAAATAAAATCAACTTGAAAATTAAAAAATTAACTTCTAAATAAAAAATCGACTAAAAAAAACTTAAATTAGCAATTATCTACAATTGACTACCAAATAAAATTCAGAATAAAATCAACTTGAAAATTAAAAAATCATTTTCTAAATAAAAAATTAACTAAAAAAAAACTCAAATTAGCAATTATCTACAATTAACTATCAAATAAAATTCAGAATAAAATCAATTTAAAAATTAAAAAATTGTCTTCTAAATAAAAAATTAACTAAAAAAAACTCAAAACAGCAATTATTTACAATCAACTACTAAATAAAATTTGGAATAAAATCAATTTGAAAATTTAAAAATCATTTTCTAAATAAAAAATTGACTAAAAAAACTCAAATTAGCAATTATTTACAATCAACTACCAAATAAAATTCAGAATAAAATCAACTTGAAAATTAAAAAATTACCTTCTAAAAAAAAATTAACTGAAAAAAACAATTATCTACAATCGACTACTAAATAAAATTCAGAATAAAATTAATTTGAAAATTAAAAAATTACCTTCTTAATAAAAAATTAACTGAAAAAAACTCAAATCAGCAATTATCTACAATCAACTACTAAATAAAATTCAGAATAAAATCAACTTGAAAATTAAAAGATTGCCTTCTAAATAAAAAATCAACTGAAAAAAACTCAAATTAGCAATTATCTACTTCGATATAAAATAAAAAAATCAAGTAATTATAAAATAAAATTGGCTTAAAAATAAGCAATCAACAATTATAATTAAAATCAGCAAGTCTAAAAATCAAACAACCTAATGAAGTTTTAATAATAAATTATCGATATAAGATAAAATAATAAATTTTTTTAAAAATATAATATAATTATAATAAATTTATTCTCAATATAATGAAAATATTTAGTGAAGATTTTTACAAAATTTTATTATACTATACTAATTACATGTGAATTTTTCTATTAATTGATATAGTAATGAGATATTCTTTTATATTTTTCTTATATACTAGTTTATAAGATCTAACTACAAATCAGTTCAAAATTTGATAAATTAGTATTATGCAATCCTGACTAATTGCAACAAATTCTTTGTCCTATAGTTCTACATTACATAATTGCTCCTTTTCATCAATTCCTAAAAAGAATCTTGTATAGCTATTTGAGGCTAGTTTGTACCAACGAACAAATGCTAAATTTTTTATTTAGAAGAGATTTTTTAATTTTCAAGTTGATTTTATTCTAAATTTTATTTGGTAGTTGATTGTAGATAATTACTGATTTGAGTTTTTTATACTGATTTCATATTGATTTTTATTTTAGAAGGTGATTTTCTTTAATTCGAACTGATTTTATTCTGAATGTTATTATAATTCGACCTAATTGAATTTTTATTTGTTAGTTGATTTTTTATTTTAGTTGCCAATTTTGAGTTGATGTTTATTTTTGGGTATCGATTTTTAAATTAAGAAGCCAATTTTAAGACAAATATAAGCCGAATTTTATTAACATTCAGCATAGTCGATTTTCACATTTTCGACTAGTGATACCTAAAACTTAAATATTATACCTGAAATAAATACTGATATCTTTTGTTACCTCTGTTATCCTTCTAAAGCCCCAACAAATCTTAGTAATTATATTCAATTTGAAAGCTTTTGAATCTAGTTTTTTGTTGAATATCTTATTCTATATTACATATCATACATTCAGAACTACTTCCAAGCTCTTACTAATAATCTAAATACTTCAGATATCTGGACTCTCATTGTCCATCTTCTTCTAAGTATCTGTTACTTTAAAGAACTCAAGTCTTATGATCAAGCTCAACAGAAAATATATACTGTTTTTACCTTAACAAATAGTTTTAATAATGATCTCTTTAATGTTGTCTATAATATAAGTAAAACTGCTAACTTTCAAATAGCTAAATATCAAACTGTATAATTAAATTCATCTGATAAGGAAGAAAATTTTGGTTTAGAATTACTCTTTAATCAACCAGAACTACAACAATTAGCTTCTAATCAACTACAACAAAGATACATAGCTTAACCTAATCAATAAAACTATCAGGATCTCACTAATGCTATTACCTAATTAGTAGCTGCTCTGCCTAATACTACTAATGCTTTGACTAACAATACTAATGCTATTAATAATCCTTCTAGAAGAGAAGCTCGAATGATTAATTTACCTTACTTTTATAGTAGAAATCAGAACTCTATAATTTGGCTTACTAAATTTAACAAAGCCTACAATACTAATAAAATTACTGATGCCAACAAGCTTCAAGTTATATCTGCATACCTTAAAGAAGCTGCTGCTACTTGATAGACTGAAAACTAAGCTTTGGCTATCAATAATCCTAATAGAATTAGACAATAGGATAATGGTAATCCTGCTCACAACACTAACATTATCATTAACTTCTCTACTACTTTTTATTCTCAAACTTTAGTTAAAATTTAGACTACTGAACTTGAATATTGTCAACAATACTCTGGTGAATCTGTTGATGACTATACTACTGCTCTCTTGGAATTGTATTAGAGAGTAGAATATAGACCCTTCTAATTCCCTGCTTATTTCAAAGCTTGCAAATTTGTGAATAGACTCTTACTTGAATTATATGTTAATATCAAACCTTATAAAATACTATCTAAAATAATACTGTCAACTGTATCAAAAATTATAAACTAATATATCAAGACACTAATGCTATAATCTTTTATCTCAATAAATATATGATACTTGCTTAATCTAATAATCAAATGAATCAACTTGCTTAAAGTCTCTAAGTCTTGACTCAACAGCTACAACAAATAAATACTAGACCTTAACAAAATCTTAGGAATAATAATAACTATTAACAACCTCAAGCTAATCAACCTCAAACTTACCAACTTGAATCTCAACTCTAAAGGCTAAATAATTTTGTTTACTATTAATATAGATAACCTAGATATACTCATAAGACCTACTCTCAAGTTCAAAATATAAACTATCAAAATATTGTATCTTCTGTTACTAACTCTGTAAACTCTATGAATTCTGTAAATCCTGTACTGAATAATCAGCAACTTGCTTAACCTGAACAAGCTCCACAAGTTAATTAGCTCTTGCAACTACTTACTCAACTCATATCTAATAATTATATATAACAATTTCAATCTCAATTTATAATTCAATCTCAGACACAAGTACTACCTATTAATCAGCAACAGCAACAAGCTCAACTTTACTATCTAATATAGCAAACTCAGATACAACCTTAAGTTCAACCACAGTAACAAGCTTAACAACAACAACAATAGCAACAACATTTAAACTAGAAGGCATACCTCATAAAAGTGAATGTATAGTTCAACTTACAATTCTTTCTAATATAATGACTCTAGAAACATACTTTGCAAAAAGACAACGAGTTAACTAAGGTAAAAGAACTGATAATCTAAACAAAAAAGAAATAACCAAGAATGTTAAACAAAAAAGAAAAGCAGTAAAAAGAAAACTAACAGCTATGCTATCTATAAACTAAATAATTATATTCTATACCTCTCAATAATTCTTTGACCAACCTGCAAATATAACAAATAGATAATTATTTGCAATGAACTCTAAATTTAGTAGAGCTGTTACTAAAAAGCTTAGAAAGCCTATAACTAAAAAAGTATCTGCAACTGAAAGCACTGATAAAAAGAATACTGTTACAAGTAGTTCTTTATTAATCTGCAAATTTTTAGATATAGAAAGTTTTTCACGATTATTATTCAAAGTATCAGTTTATTTATTAGTAAACAAACAAAACCAAAATCAATAAAATCAAAAGTAAAATAAAAGAAAACGTTATTTCTAATAACAAAAACTAAAAAAACCAAAAATAATAAAGAAAAATTATAAAGAAATGAAGTGCAAGAGTTTGCTTAAAAGAAGACTAAAAATATTAAAATATTGTTTATTATTAAGAACTCCTATATTTAGTATTTATAGAAATATTAGCAAAATCTGATATATAATTATAAATTATTCTTGAAAAAGGTTCTCTTTGAATTTTCTTTTGGGTTTGAGATATACCACAATTCTAATAGTTTATCTGTATATTATTCATCTATATCTGCTCATATAAATAATAAAGTTTCTGAAAGCTTTAATTTTTCAAATAGTTATTTTTTATTTTTTTATTTTTTTTTACAAGTGACCTCTTTGGCTATATATTTTTATTAAATTTATTATAATTAATTACAAGTAATGATTACAACATATTTAACTACATATGCAACCTTAAGACTAATTTATCCTTGAGATATACTTGACTAAGACTTTATAACCCGTATTTATATTATCTTAGATTTTGTTACACTATGACTTATCCGTTTAAGGTTCTTACTACATTCTCTACATCTCCCATGCTTGCACAAAGCTACTTCCCAATAGGTGGTTATCTATTACAGATATTTTAGTATCGTGATCCTCACGGTTACTTCCTAATTAGGTATTCTGGCTTAAGGGTGTCTGTTATTAACATTTACATAATGCTGAGACACAAAAGCACTTACGTTACATTGAGTTGTGTTTACATGCTATATTCATACACTTTTTGAGAACTCCTATGTGTTGGTAAGTATAGGCTATATTTCGTAATCCGAAGATTACTCCCAACTAGATTTGTAATACATAGTACTACTTCCAGCTTTCTTTAGAAGAAGTTGGCGTTTAATGTTGATATGCCCTTGTGTACTTTGTCGTATTGCTACTACCAGCCTAGTGCTTCCAGCCATTTCAAATTATTACATGTCCTCAGCATATGAACTATCTACTCTGCAGTGGGAACCTACCCTTTTAAGTTTTTGTATTTGCTAGAGGTGTTCCATATTCGGTAAAGCCAATATCTTATCACTTAATCATATCTTGTGTAATCTCCGCTTCTCTTACTACTCAGTTAGTTATCGTATAACTCTTCTAAGCAATTTCATTACACCACGTAACGATGTTGGTTCCTGCTATACTTTTGCCAATATGGACTTACTTTTTTGCACTACTGTGTAACCAACTTCTGTAACACCAACTGTCACACATAGTGCCACCTCTCTACAAGATAGAGCCGCTTCTAATAATTTTTATTCTGAATGTCATATATCACTTGGACTTCTCACGAGGCTTCGCATTCAACCATTGACTCTTTAAATAAGATTACAGAGTATTTTCTACCTCCAGTTAGTCTTGAACCGTTGACCTTGTTCATGAAGGGTTGGCAGCTTAACCACTAAGCTATGGGTACCAGACCTATAAAAAGAAATATTTATATAGTTTTTTATAATTAAGAATAAGAATAGTAAAAATAGTAAAAATAGTAAAAATAGTAAGAATAGTAAAAATAGTAAGAATAGTAAGAATAGTAAAAATAGTAAAAATAGTAAGAACAGTAAGAATAGTAAGAATAGTAAGAACAGTAAAATAATTTATAGTTGTTTTTAAAACAACTCAAAAACTAAGAGCTCTACAGTTATGAATTATAGCTTATTTGAAGAGTTTTTTCAAGCTAGATCTAATAGTATAACTTAAATCTATCTATGACTACTAAGTTATTTGTAAAAGTGATAATAATAAATAAAGTATATTAAAAAAATCAACTATAAAAATACTAATAATAAAATAATAAGATAAACTAATTAAAACTCATTTTATAATATTTCTGTTCCCTTTAAAACTGAGTACTGTGAATTCTAACTAATTATATGAGTTCTGTAAAATCTTCATCACTTAACTCTTCTAAGTTAATAAATATTATTTTTGTAGTGAAGCAAAGTCTTAATAGTTTACATATTTAAAAGATTTGATAAACTTGTTCAGAGTACTTCTATATTAATATTTGAATATTTTTTTTCTAGTTTATGAATTACAGTAAAATAATAGAGTTATAATTTTATCATCTATCTATTTAATTATCGTTTGGACTAAAAGGATTTTAACTATTAGAAGGCTAAATAGTCAGTGATTAAAGTGAAATAATTTGTTCTAAATATTTATGAAAATATTCTATTGCTTATACTATAGTAACATATTCAAATTTTGTTGCTCTATAGTTTACTTCTTTTTTGAGACTTTTGTTTGTATAAGCAATAAGATATTTTTCTATTATCTGCAACTTGGCCTAAAGTTGCTCTAAATCTATAATAAGAAGTATTAGTTGAGAGAATAAATTCTGATTTATAATTTGAGTAGATTAGAATAGGACTATAACTAATCTTTGTTTAAGTTTATTAAATACTTCTTGTTATTGTTGATTTTATTTATTTTAGTATTAAGATATAATAGCTAATTTAGAAGTAAGGCTATAAAAGAAAATTCTTATATAAATCTTCTATAATATCTAGTAAGTTCTAAGAATAATTAAAGTTGAGTTATATTTGTAGAAGAGAAGATATTCTATATAGCTATAATCTTTTCTAGATCTGATAAGATTCCTTTAGCTTCTATAATATATCCTAAGAAAAGTAATCATTTTATTCAAAAAGTATATTTTTTTAAGTTAAACTTGAGTTTAGCTTTTCTGATTCTAGTAAATATTTCATGTAAATATTGAATGTGATCTTCAAATATCTATAAAAATATATTGGTATTATCTAAATAGACAACAATATATTTATAAACTATGCTTTAATAAATCTGATTTATAAGTCATTAGAATATAGCAAAGATATGCATAATCTAAATAGCATTATATTAAACTTGTAAGTACTATATTTAGTAATGAATACTGTTTTCTCTCTGTCTCAGAATGTATTATTACTTGCTAATATCCATTTATAAGATTGAGAGTAGAGAAGTAGATAGTTTTTGCAAAAAAGTCTAAAAGTTTATCTATATGAAGTAGAGAGTAAAAGTCTTTCTTAGTTATTATATTAAGTTTTCTATAGTCTATATAAAATTTTTTTTATTTTTTTTTATAACTAATATAGCTAAAGATGTTTAGAGACTAGTTGATTCTCTAATTAATCTATTTTCTAATATTAGTTATACTTTTTTATTAATAAAAGCTTGTTTGGTAATAGATACTAAATAAGATTAAAAACTTATTAGAAATATATCTTTAATATATATCTTGTGTATTACTAAGTTAGTTTTGCCTAGTTGAATAATATCTTTTACAAAAAGGTCTGCAAATTCTCTAAGCAGTTATTTAAATTTTATTTCTTAGTCTGAGGTTAACATTTCTGTTTTTAAAGTTATTTTTTATAAGATTATATATATTTTTTTCTATATAAATTATTATAGAAGGCTAATTCTAAGGTTTCAAGTTCTAATAGAAGTTTATTTGAATTACTAAGTAGTTTTTTATCTTGCTTGGAATAGTTTAAAAATTTAAGAAGGAGATTGTTGAAGTAGTAGGCTATTCACTATCTACTAGTAAAAATTGTTTCTAATATAAATATTCTATCTGTTAATAAAATTTTTCAAAACTATTGACTTTGTTTTAGAAAATTTTAATTGTCTGAATTTGATGTTTAAAGGTTTTAACTTAAGCTTAGAGAAGAGCAATAATCTAAGTCTGTTATTCAACTTGTTGTTGCAATAAGTTAATAAGTTTATTTTAGTTAAGTTTAGATTAAACTTAGAGTTGAAGAAGTAATTCAAATTGAGTAGTAGGATCTTCTAAGTATGATTTTATTTCTGGTTTTAGTTAAAGTTCAGAGCTTAATTTATTATAACACTCTTAGCAATATTCCTCATATTGTTTAAGCTCTGCTTTCTGCCTAGATATAAAGCAACTTTTACAAAGAGCTACTCTGTTATTAAAATTTTTTTGAGATTCTCTAATGCTTTATAGTGGTTGAATTCAGAGTAGTCTAGTCAAAAGATTCTCAAAGAATTTAATTCAAAAGTTTTTGTTCTGTTTTTGAAAAGGTTATATGAGGTACTCTCATAATAAGTTTGATATTATTATCTGAATAGCTCTAATTAAATTAGTTATTTATTTGGGATTTTAAGGCTTTGATAATATCTTGTCAGCTTTTATCTAACTAGATCTTAGTATAGCAAAAGATTTACTTTAGTTTAGATCATATGTATATTTTGTATTTCTAGTAAATTCAGTATAGTAATATATTCTGGTCTATAGATTATAGTTAGAGCTCTATTCTATATCTTGGGCTACTTTGTATACATAAAAGTATTCTAGATTACAAAACCAAAAATTTTCTTAGATTGTATCTAGTTTATATATTTTGGTCCTAATTTATTCTTCTTTACAAAGAGCATACTTAGTAAAGAAGCTTTATCTATTACTATTTGTAAAGTATTCAATACTTTGTGAATCTTTTCTAGAGAGTTGTTAGTAGAAATTGATTTAACAAAATTACATACTAGAGTATGAACTTAGTTCCTGCTATAGCTCTCTACTAGATTAGTTTTCTAAGATTCTAGCCAAATATTTTATAAAGTAGATTCTCTTAATCTAGTTAGCTACTAAGCAAAGTTGGTATTACTACTAATATAAAGTATCAGGCTATATTACATAATAAACTTATTTATATCTTTTATACTTAGATTTTTTATCAGATCAAGTATTAACTGATATAACTATTAAAATCTATATTACTTCACCAAACTTAAGATTTCTACTATACAGATCTTCTGCTTGTAGATTCTATCAAGATTTATTTATATAATATAATTCAAACATTGCATTATACTTTTAATATCTAATTGACATTAGTACAATATAATTTATAGAGTTGTAATCTCCAAAAATGAACAGAGTTTATTGTAAGTTAAATACAAATATCTGAGTAATTATTCAAATTTGTTGATAGTAAAATTTGAACTCTAAACTTCTTGTATAGCAGTTTGATAATCTAACTACTATACTAAGATTATTAGATCTTATATTTTTTTCTTTTTAATATTATAATAATTAATATTATATTGATAAAAATTAGGTTAGATAGTTAGAGATAAATTTAGGTTTCTTATTTCATATTTAGATTTATTTTTTAGTTTAAAGTAGCAATTTCTAGTAATATATTCTCTTATACTATAATTATAACAGATTATTTCTTCTAGTTATCTATATAGTTAGTTTTAGATAAAAATATTTAGTACTATAGCTACTATTATGATAGTAAGTTATTCATATTTATTAGCTATCTGTTATATTTTTCTGTTTAAATCTTCTAACTCTTTTTTTATTTTTATTACATCTTTTTCTTCTTCCTTATTTTTATAGTTATTCTTAGCTTTAATTCTCTTAGCTCTAATAATAGCTTCTTTTAAATTATTAGATTCAATTATAAATAAAAAGATCATAGTTTTTTCTTCTAACCTATTTAGGAATATCTTTATAATATATAAAGCAGATAGATTACTATTGGAGTTTACTTTTGTAGGCAGCCTTTTAAATTTGTAAATATATGCATTTACTCTTTTTGTTTTTTCTTAAATTAAATTATTTAGGTTTACTTGCTATTTGTATTTCTTTTCAGAAATAGTAAAATATTAGATAAAAATATTAATAAAACTAGTATCTTAGACTCTAACATTATTCTAATATTGTAAGTTATTCTTTTTTTTATAATACTAACTAGTAACAATTCCTAAAAGATAACTAGAGGCAATTTTTACTTTTCTGTTAACCTTTTAGTTATTAGCATCTGTAGCTCTTTTAAAAGTTTCTATTTATTCTACTAGGTTATTATCTTTTTCTCTCCTAAAAAGTTTAATTTGAACCTAGTTTATTTCTTAGTTAGAAGTTCTTCTAACTAACTTTTTAAAGATTTTAGTAAGTTGTCTAAGGATTTAATAGGTATTTTCAGATTTTTTATCTCAAATATTAGTTAAAGTCTATAGTCTTTATATATCTAGTTATTATTCAGAACCTTATCTTCTAAATTTCTTTCTTCTTTTCATATATTGACAAGTTTAAAATCTTCTATTCTTCAGATGATATATTCACACTCAATCTGCTAATCACCTAAACTAATACAGAGCAAAGACTTCATTATATAAAATAATTTATAAAACTTAAGGAAACCCTGTAAAATTTTAGTATTGAATAAAAGCACAAGTTGTGCAGCCCAATAAGTTCTACATGGCAATAAGAGGCAGAAAGACCTTGAGAGTGATAATATTAAAATTTTAGCCAAAAGTTTACTTTATAGAATATTCAAGTTAAGAATTAGAGACATAGAAAGAAGTTAAGGAGAAGAAGGAGTTTAAACTAACAGTGTTCTGTATAGGGACAGACACTATACCTCTCATTTACTCTGTGAATAGTTTTTGCAGCAACTCTACTAGATTCTTTAACCAATACAAATGAATACATTTTTTGTAGCTTTTTGCTAAGGAAAAGTAGGGAATTAGCTTACCTCTGATAAAAGATCAACAATAGTATTACATCCTAATTAAAACAAACAATATATTAGGACAATAACAATAACAAAACAATACACGTGATTTTAGCTAGTCATGTATCTGTTACAATATAGATATAAAAATAGATAAGAGTTAATTTGAGATAGATAGTATTCATGTTGATACTATTTACAATTTTTACCACAGACAGTATTTTTGCTATACAGTTATATAGTTAACTTTAGCCTCTTCTAGTTTTACTTTTTCTTATATATGTAGTACATGCTTTAGGGTAGTACATTTTTTGCATATAGTATCTTTAATTTTTACTCAAGATTTTTCTTTTTTCATTTT
>CAJVPM010001852.1:0-11053 GCA_910592325.1 Scutellospora calospora | reverse complement strand
TTAAATAGGTAACTCACAAGCAGGTTACAGGTATAGTAGTATAGTGTAGAACCAATCAGGTGGTCTAATCACCTGTACAGGGAATTACTTAAATTAGACAATAACTAAAGTTGTAAATGTAGTTTATTGTATACTTTTCATATAATTACAAACAGTAGGGACTATCAATATATATCCTGTATGTAATTCTAATAAAATTCCTTTAGCAATGTAAGCCACCTTAATAACAAAAAAAAAAATAAATAAATACTAGCTATAGATTTCTAATTTAAAAACTTTAAAAAAAGTGAAAAGTTAAGATTAAATAAAATTTTAATATAATAGATTATATATAGATACAATTAAACAATAAGATAGATCATATTTTTTTTATATATACAAATAAAATTTAGTAGAAAGTATTTAATTGCAGATCTATCTATAATAGATAGATTTATTATAATGCAAATCATTTATAGCAAAAAAAATACAATATTGTATTTATAATAAAAAGTGATTATTTTTATAATAAATTACATAATACATATGTGTTATACATAACTCGAATCTCAACTATGCTAGTTATATTTATAGATCTTTAATATTTTTATAATTAAAGAAACTTTATATAAAGGAAAGAAAGATTTCATAGTGATAATACCTTGTTAGTTCTGTGTTTAAGTATATTCTAATTAAATTTTTGATGTTTATTGGTATGTTTGTCACTATTAGTTTCTGTAAGTACTCGTTCTGAAGCTTCTTTTTTAAAGCTTGCATTATACCTTCTGATCTAACCTTTAATAGTTTTTACTGATAGTATTTTCTCAAACGTAAGTTCTCCATTTTTAGCCAAGTCTTCAAAATCAGCATGCATGTCTTCGGGAGAGTAACGATCTGCAGCTTTTAAATTATCAGCTAAAAAAAAACTTTGCAAGTATTGTAACACTTTTTTTGTCATATGTTTTCCTATACCCTTATTACCAAGTTTTATAATTTCTTTTAGGGCCCATCCTACGTTAAAGAGAAAATCCTGATCAATGCTATATAATTAGCAATTTAGTTTGCAGAAATTGTATCTTTATAATATAATTCATATATGTAATTATCTTTCACCTTTTACAAAATTTAGACGATTTTCAAATATATATATACGTATAAAAAAAAACATTATCAAATATGTATTACACTAAAGTATATATATATATATGTGTATATGCATGTATATGTATTATTACCTCTTGCGGTATCTGATATTTCGATCAATTCATTGCTTCTTACTAAAAAAAAAATACAAATCAATTTGTAGATAGCTAGTATAAACTACAGTTACTATCGTATAGTACCGTATATAGTTAGGGATATTAAAATGATCTGTATGATCTAATCTGTTCCAGTTCATAGATCGAGATTTGTAAGTGTTATTTTAGCAATCATTCTAATTCTGGTTAGATTGTCTTAATCTTGCAATCTAGATTAGATCAACTTAACATTCTCAGAGTCTTGTTCGAGAACTCCATTTTCAAATTTGAATAGTACTCACTAGTACTGTATGAGGAACAGGGTATTATTCAGATAGTGAATAATACCTGGGTCCTGATCAAGGAGGTTATTATATGTAGCGTTATACAGTAGATCTATATTACCTATTTCTTCATCTGTCTCATTTGTTAATAGTTCTGATTTTTTAGAAGTTGGTGTTGTCCATATAGTTTTTGGTATAGATGGCTCAGAAAATGTTGGAGATGGTCTTTTGCAAAAAGGTGCAATCTGTGCAGGTTGGAAGTTATTCTATTCACCTATATGAGGAAGAAAACAGGAACGAATGTATCCAGTGAATTGTTCTTTTACAGACCAGATCAACTCAAACTATTTGGAAATACCAGATATAGTCTTGAGTTTCTTTTTACTTGTACCAGTTTCTGATTGCTAGCTAATTATAGTTATCGAAAGTAAAGATTAGACTAAGATACTAATTTATTATTTAGGTATTTGCGATAGTTTTTAAATCTAACTATCTAGATAACTTCAAATCATATATTCTTATATTGTATTTTGCTACAAATAAGTATCATATTTTTATATTTAGTGCTTATTATATTAGTATTTGTTATTAATATACTAAAATAAGCAAATTATATTATAGCAAAAAAGTATTGGTATTGTTTAAAGCTGATCATAAAGACTCTTCATGATCTGATTACGAAGACTCTTTATGTTCAGCTTTAGTAATATAAATCAATATACAGTGTGAGAAATATTTATATTTGAGTTACTTCAAATGAAGTACTGTATATTGTATAATGGATTTTGAATAGGTAATGTATATTTCTAATAACTATAATGGCTAGATTATCATATCATTATTAATAAGAACTATAATCATTGGTGTTCATTGGTAATTTTAGATACAAACAACAAAGTAGCATGATATATATTTCTTTTGAATACTTAGATGTAGTGTACTATGATTAATTTTGACATAAAAGAATTCGTATATATTAATTGTGAAAATTTTCACTATTGTTACCGATAGAGTTTTTCTATTAGGTCAAAATTAATTGAGATTATTTTTTTCTTGTTTCTTGTTAATATTGTTAAGCAATTACCTTAATAATTCTGAATTTGGGTTTATGTTGTTTTGGTCTGCTAATACTAATGTTTCTGTTGTTAAATTACAATTTGGCTCTATATGTGCTACAGAGGTTCCGCTCAAATTTTGAAGTGCTATTTCAATATTTGCTCCTTCGGTAAGGTTATACCCAATTTTAACATATCTTTTAATTGCATGTGCAATCTATAATTAGCATTTTTATTAGTAAATTACAAAAACCAAAACATATTCAATGCATTAAATAGTACGCATTATTATTTAACCTGCTGTTTGATCTACTATCTTATTTGACTATAATTTGCGAAATAAACATGCCAGAAATATTATAATCTATTTATATCCAGATACAATACTAAAAAGGACACTATATGTTGTATTCGAATTCTTTATATAAAAAGGATATTATAATATTTTATTTCGCAAAAACATTATAGTTTGATTATTATATAATTTTATGAACAACTATGTTCACAAAACCATATGAAAAGTAAATTATATATTAAATGATGTAGGAAAATGTCAAGTTAAATAGCATTCGAAATGTGCTGTTTAAAATTTTTTTTTTTTTTTTTAAAAAAAAAAAGACTAGTAATATTAAATCTACTTGTAGTCGCGTGATAAGAGTCAACTGTGGTCTTCGCTTCTCTAAGTTCAAAAAAGATCCATCCACATATTTCTATATTATACCAACTATGCCAGTGACTAATAATTGCTATTAACTCCGAGTTATGATAGTACCCTCCATTATCTGAAATTATTTTAACCCAATGTGGTTTAGGATCCATTGTCATGAATACTGCCTCAAAACATGATGCAGTGAACTAGACATCTTGTTTGGTATTAGTGCTGCAATGATCATAGACCCGAATATCTAAATTTTCACTACTATCTTTATCTTTTTGAAATACTAAAGTTGTATGAAGTGTCCACTCCCTTTTTCTAAAGAACTAGCTTTTTGTTTCTCGTGCTGTTGCAGGTAAAATTCGTATCTTATAATCAACTATAATAACTGCCCCATAATTATCAAGTTCACGTAACATGGAATTAAATTAAGCATTTAGGTATGTTTTACAGATTTAATAGGCCAAATAGCATGTTAATCGTTCCTGATATTCTGTAAGTTTTGTATGATATGAGGTATCTAGTTTATTTGTTAAATCTATAAATATACTAAATAATTTGTCACATTCTAGGCATCATGAAAAATGCTAATTTTTACATTCACCAAAGGCAAATAACAAACAATAATTAATGCAATCTACATGACCAATTGTACCATTCTTATTCATGACCAACTCCTTTTCATAATTATGCTTTAGGTGATAGCATAATAATTCTACTTGATTAATAAGATCATCCTACAAAAATTGTATATTATATATTAATATGATTTTTTTTTTTATATATATATTTTGGTTAGGTTAATTTGTTTTTTTTTAACATAACACAAAATTATAAGAGAGTGGAAAGAAGAAATGAGATATTAAAAAATATATATATTATTATTAGATTAGATCCAATGTATAATTTTAAAAAATAACGGATCCTAATATATGTTAGGAAAAAAAATAGAGGGATTACATAATATAGTCAGATCTCTTTAAATGCATTGTGACAGGACCATATATGAAAATTTAGTCAAACTTGCATTTAGGAAGGTAAAAAATTATAAAATTATATTAGTTGGGTTTAAGCGGTGATATGTACTTAAGAAGACTTTTTATAGGGTATGCATTTAGAAGGGTTTGATTATATTATGTGTATTTGTTTCTATAATTTTAAAGCAATTAAAGCGATGGGGTTATATTAAACAAGAAATCATATTGGTTTGACCATACTAACCCGTAATGTTTTATGTAAGAAGCTTTTATTAATTATCTCAATCAACTCCTCAAAAGACTGATAACTATAGTCATTACATATTACACATAATCTGCCTAAGTCTTCTCAGTACTGAAAACGGTCATTTTGCAAATGGGCCATAAAGGATGTATGCTTCATTCCGTCTGAATAAATAGCTGAAAACTTTTTCCAAAGTATTGTTTTTTGGTCTTTTAGATAAAGTGCAGGTAATTGTATTTCTTTATCTACTTTGTAAGAACTCATAGTTATATTTTCTTTATTATTAAAAAATAATTCGAATTCCTTTTCCTTAACAATAAACATTTTTGTATGAATAATTTTTGGTTTTTCTAATGCAATACATCCAGGTCCATTAATATGAGAAAACTTCTGTACTGTATTGACCATATGGGAGGATATCTAAATTATTCAATTATTATTACATATTATACAGAACATTTGGCAATTATGTGATATTAATAATCTAGTTTATTGATTCAAATTTTAACAAAATATTAGCATAATCTGATATTTATTATAAATTTGACCTGAAAACTAGTTATTGATATCTATAAATTTATTTATTTATCTTACTTTTAATTCATCTATCAATTTTTGATATATAAAGTTTTCTGCTATAATTAACAGTATTCTAATTTTGCCTTCCATTCTTCTAGAATTTGTATCATAACTAGTACAAAAGCAGTCCCAAAATATCTTATTCAATGAAGTTTCTAAAGATATATTTACTTTATCTGATGAAGTTGGTGATAATATATTTAAAAACCCATCCTCGTATAGACTTTTAAGAGTATTATGATCTTTTTCGGGATTAGGTACATTTGTCCAGAATTCAACCTATGTTGTATTATTTTTTATTAGTAACTAATTAATTATTAAATATATATATACAAACTTCAATATAGAAAAAGCGAATTTATTACAATTCATTATAGAAGAGTCACTCTTGCTAATTTAAAATTTTGCAAAATTTTTTGAATAAATTGAATACTACTAATAATATGTAAACTTTATTTTTTAGATATTTTACGTATTGGTAAAATTCACATAATTTTTATAAGATAATGTTTATCAGCTTTGATTATTTTAATCATATTTCACTGTATTGATATTTGAATGTGGAATTCACATTTGTTTTATATTTCTAATATGTTGTTATATTGATGATAAGATTTTTATGAGCTAGTAAGTTTGTATATAAAACAAAATATCTAAAATCTCATATATTTTTTTAATAATTTTAGATAATATTTAGCGTGGTTGAATAAGTTACTCATACTGTAGTTGATTGAAATAATTTGTAACAAATTAGCTAGTGCAAAAAGAAAACCAAAATTCTAAATTTGAATCATAATTTTGTTAAAGTTAGCATTTGAAGATTTTTTAAGGCTAAATCTAACAAGACAATAAATCAAACTCAGAATTTAGGCTTTCTTTTTGTATCGTTTGAATTAATTAGTAAAAATTGGTTAAGTAATTCAAGTATATAGAAATTTTAATTGAAAAGAATCTAAGATAATGATTTATGTAATGTGTTAATGAAATTTTTAATATATAGAAAATTATTTATTCAATCGAGTTTGTGATTTACTTTTTTGCTATCAGTAGAGTATAAAGAGGATGATTCAATAGGTTTGTATTTTTAATGTACTGCTACTTTGCTACTACTAAATTTTTAACCAAATTATATATAGAACTATGATAATAATAGTTTAGTATTATTATAGTTACTACTATTCGCATTTAGAAATAGTTAAAACATTCTCGACTTTAATTGATAAGATTTGTTTGTTTTTTTTTAATCAATTTATCGAATCTCAAATAAATTTCTACTAATTAAAAATTTTTTGAGTAGGTTTGTAAAAGTGTTTTTATATTGGTAACCAAGAAATGATACTTTATTATTATGATCTATTACAGTTAAATCTCTCTAAATGTAGTTGTATATCCAGACTTTAATAGCTTACATTTAGAGAACAATGAGAAAAATCGTATTTATAGAAGTTTGGTATATATTTGAGTAGAAGTTAAAAGTTGTATTTAGAGAGGTTTGCTGTATTTATGTTGCCAATTGGGTGAATTTGACATAAAAATTTATTTAGATATGCAAAATTTTATATGTTTATATATCCAAATACCAACACTAAGTTTGTAATATTGATTTATTTGTAATTACCTATGAATTTTCCTTGTCATATAAAGTAATCTCTGTACACCCAGCTGCACGAAATACTGTACGCTATGTCCATAATTCATGATTTCAAAATTCATAATCTTGTCCATAGGTTTTTCTAATATGAGTATAAAGTTCTATTATATTACTTTTCTGCTGCTTCCAACTTTGAAATACCTGATATTATCCTTCATTTGATTTACTAACTGCTTTTTTTATATGTAATTCAAATAGATAATTTATAATTATTTTATTGTTCCAATCTGCTACTGTACAATTATTAGGTATAGATATTTGATAATGAAATTGGGTTTTATATATTTGTTCTAAATTATATAAAGTTGTGGGATGATTTATAGCAAATAAAGTTTTGCCACAAATAGATTTTAATACTCCAGTTTGTTGCCAAACAGTATTTGGTGAGGTATCTCTATATTCATTAACAACTTGACTATCTTGATAAATCGTAATTGAATATGAATTGTTATTGATATATTGTAAAAAAACTGACTGTTTTGTTTTATATTTATAAAATAATGATGCAGTATAATGATTACTAATTTTATTTGAATGTGTAATTTTACCAAGTGAACTTACAAAAATTGATATATTTTCTAGCTTAATAATAAAGAAGCGAAAAGTAACATTTTTTAATAATTTTTGTACTGTTTTATTTTGATCTAGACCCAAATATGCGAGCTCCAAAAACTTAGTTTTAGTACTGAAAATAGACTGATAAACAGAAGTTATTGCTGTAGAAGCACTTGTAACAATACCACTACTCTGCCTACTTCCTTCACAAATATATCTGAATTGTAAAAGACTATGTATAGAACATACTATATAAATAATAAAGGGATTTTTATGAAGTTGTATCATAACTTCAAGTCTTAATCGTATAGGAATAGGATAAGATAGATTTTCTTCTAAAAAAAACTACTAATCTCGTAAATATAGACCATAGTAAAGTTCTGAAACTATTATATCAGTTTTAATAAGTTCACTAGGTGTTATATGTGTACTTGACATTTTAATCTTTAAAAGAAATAAAGATTTTAACTACAATTTTTTTTATTAAGAAATATAGCGCTATAGTTTATAGTTGTAATTTATACTGATCACATGTGGATCTGCAATTAAAATCTTAATTCATAAATAAAAAGTTGTAAAGTAACTACTGAATATTAAAAAAAAGTATATATAAACTTATAACTAGTATATATAAAAATCTAAATAATATATAGTTATAAGCTATAGACTATTTTAGTAGATTTAGTATAAAAATATACAATATGTATTATATATATACTATAAGTTTTAAACTTAATTAAAATATATGAAATTATAATATAAAAATTATAACAGATAGTTAAACTTAATAATGAATTAAACTTGAATAGTATAACCTATAAAGACTTTTTTATTTTTTTTTTTTTTAAAAAAATTTCAACTCGTAGGTTGAAGTGAGATCTTGTATTTTTTTATTCCTTTTTTACTACAATAGTCTTTATTTATAAGAAAATTTTACTAACTAAACTAGCTATAATTCTGTAAATTGATGATTTATAGTAGATTACTTTTAGCTAGCTTAAGTAGTTAAATGTAGTAGTGAAATTAATTGATATAAGAGTTTAGTAAAATATGTTCTATTATTGAAATATAAACTATGAACTATACATAGATTATTGTAAGTATTAACTAATATAATTGTTGAAATTATCAAGAATACAGTACAAAAGAAAAAAGTGTTATAGATAATATTTCAAGATATACAAAAAACATGTATTATTATTATTTGTAATGATTTTGGATGTTAGTGTAATGTAATATTACATGAATAAATCTTGATAGAATCTATAAGCAGGGGACCTAAGAGAACCTAAGCCATTCTGAATAAATAAATTCATAATGAGCTAAATACTTACTCGTAATAATAATAAAAAATAAAAAATAAAATCTTCATATATTATATTAAACAAGTCATAAAATATAAAATACAGATTGGATACAAGAAACAGAAAAGAAAATCTTATAAGACAAAAGGAAAAAAGAATGAGTTCTTATAAAAGAAAAGGAAAACAAAGAAAGTGAATTCAGATATATCATTAGAAAAGAAAAGAAGCTAGTTGAAGTCAAAATCTGAGAAGAAGATAAAGAGAATATATTTCAGAAAAGCAGCTAAGCAAGAGTATATGATGACAGCTTCAAATTAAGAAGAAGTGATCAAAAACAAAGAATTCCTTTAAGAGAAGTATATAATATCTCAAGTTTCATATGGAAAAAAGATAATATACTACAGGTAATATTCAACAGAAAGTATTTAGAAAAAGTAGGAAAAGATACAAAGAAAAGCATAGTAGAAAAATTCAAAAAGTTTAAGAACCTAGAATGTATTGAAGTAGAAAGTAGTTAGAAAGTAGAATTAATTAATCAGATCATATAAAATACAAAAACAAGAAGAGAATTAAAAGATAGATTAGAAGCAAACAAAGGAAAAAAAAGAAATAGTGTTTTATACAGATAGCTTATTCAGTAGAGAGGATTTTGAGAATAAGTTAATAATAGAATATAGTATAGTACAAATAGATAGCACAAATAATATAGTTTTAGAAACAAAGGAAGAATTAAAAACTGGTTCTCATCTACTCGAGCAGAGCTGATAGCTTGCTTAGTAGTGATCCTTTTAATGCCAAATAAATGTATAGTAGAAATAAGAACAGATAGCATCTATACAATCTTTGTAATCAAGAAATATCTGAAAAAAGAAAAAGTACAAGAATAGCTAAAGTTTAAGAATAGCAATATCCTGCGTGCAATTCAAAAGCTTATAAAAGTAAAGCACTACAACTAAAATTTACAAAAATCAAGAACTATTCAGGTAATACTTATAATGACCTAGTAGATACCTTAGCAAAAGAGAAATTGCAAATAGCCTATACTACAAGATTAAACAATACTAGCAATAGCAGTATAAAGTATCTACTAGAATAAAAAGAGCTAAATCTTGAAACTCTGTTAAGAGCATTCATTAAAAAAGTAGTCCAAATAACTTCTAAAGCAGAATGGATATAGCTAAGAAAAAAGAATAATAACAAACACCAATTAAGAATCCAGAAACAAAACTAGAAAGCTTTCAAAAGAATACTAGAAAGATGTCATATATAGTTCTAAAACTCTGAAGTAAACTATCTATGTCTTTTCAAGATTAAGTATATTAAAAACCTCCTTTTAATAATTAGAGTTCTAAATAGCAGAAAACTTCAGCTATACAAAGATAGTCTATACAAAAGATATAGTGAAGAAAATGAAACAATAGACCATCTAATCATATATGAAGAAGCATACTGAATACTTGAAAAAATCGAAAAAGAAGTATAGAAATGACTACAGAAAAATAAAAGGAAGGAGGAGAACTAGAACTTAGAAAACTTACAGAAAATCCTTCAACAAGAACATGAAAATAAATCTGAAAAAAAAAAGAATAGATAAGAGGAATCTTATGCAAAGAAGATACAGAAAAAATACAAGCATTACTAGGCTCTGAAAGAATGATAACAAAATTTTAGAGCCTTTTTTAGCATACTTGAATAGAATTAGTATACAAAGAAGTTTGGAAAAAGCAATGTAAAGATACAGAAGCATAGAAGAAAAATAAAAACATCTTTAGAAAAGAAAAATTTACACAGAAGGAAAAGAGGAAAAAGCAACTAAAAAAAGAAGCTACAACAAGAAAAGCAAACAGTAAAGTAGATGAGAATACAAAAAATTATAATATTAGTCTTAAAATAGTATTAGATAGTATAGCTAGGAAAGTAAAGGAAGGAGTAGTAGCAAGTTGGTTTTTAAGTTAATCATGATAGGCTATGACATCCTTCCTTTCTATTAGCTATATGTAACTTACAAACTTTATAAGTTATATTAGCATAGGTCAAAGATTACTATAGCAAATTACATATAGGTATCCCAGATGAGTCAAGGCTTAAAAAATCAGATATTAGATAGTATATAGCTAAATAATGCTGTTTTTCATTTGGAAAACAAATCTAAATAAAGTCGTAGCATAACTGCTGAATTATAAAAAAAAAATAAAATACAGATTTGAAAATAAAAATAATAAATATTAAAAATACGAAAAAAATTAGGTTGATTTACTATTAAGATCATACAAAGTTAATTAATTGTTTCTCATAACATGTAAATTTAAAAATAACCTGTTCGCCTAGCTTTTAATTTTTTAATTATGTTTATTATTCAAAAAATATTAAAAAACATATAATTTTTTTCTTAATTTTTAAAAAAACCTACTTGGAAGTATTCATATTATTGGTCGTCTCATTAAGCATGATACACCAACTTGATACATTTGAATTAAAATATAATTACACAAAATTTTATATATTAACTTACAATTAAATAAATATATTTAA
>CAJVPM010001851.1:0-11056 GCA_910592325.1 Scutellospora calospora | reverse complement strand
AGTAATATTTTAGCTATAAGCTAAAATTTGATTAAATAAAGTACTAGCATGATTGCTGAATTTTAAAAAAAAAATATCTTAATAAAATTTACTAATTTTTTTATTAAATTTTATAATTATTAAAATATTTTACAAAAATTATATAAAAATTTATATTAATTTTAACGTTAAATTGCAATATTATTAATTTTAGCTTCTAATACATATAAATTTTTAAACTTCTAATAAGATTTTGTAATAGTAAAAGTTCTAGTAATACTATTAATTTTACTTCTAATAACCTTCTAGTAATCTTCTAATAACAATACTAATAAGGCAGAACCAACTAGATTCTATGTTTTATATTACTTTCTCGTCTCTTTCGTCTTACTCTTATAGTAATAATATAAATAAGCTTAGTAATATGATAACAATAAAGTGGGCCGGCTTTAAGTAAATTTGGCCTGCATTAAGTTAAAAATTTAAATATTTATTCATCCGAAAAGTTCCGAAGTAGAAAATGAATCGACACAAATCACGAGCAAGAGTCAGTTCGAAAGATTATGAAAAATTTCGAAATTTACTAAGTAAATTCTAAAAAGCCTCCACCCCCTCACTTTCAAAGTGAGGAGGGGGGTAATGTAAAACACAGAATCAAGTTGGTCTCGCCTAAATTGCATCCGAATATATTAGTAATATAAAAGAATTTATATATAAATTATAAAGTAAGCACATAAAATGTGATGTGTGATGTAATTGTTTATCCTTGACAATGAGCTTCTTTTTTTGTAACATGACGAGATACCCAAAAAAAAAAAGAAGCTTTTGCATGCATTGAAGTTTTCAACGATCAATCTGTGGATGATTCTAGTATGATTTTCACAATAACAAATATAGATGCATACGTATGATTGGCGTTTTATGAGGCCTACTAAATTTGGAAGATGAATAAAGTTAATAAAATGAATAAGATTGTATATAGCTCAAGGGGATGCAAACGCCATTTCATGTTTCTAAGTTTGATAATCAAAAAATTCTGCAATTACGCAAAGCTCATTATGTATCAGGAAAAAAAAAAAACATTAAATAATTTTAAATAATTTTTCCCCTAATTTGGAAAAGAAAAATTCGCACAGGAAAAATTTAGAAAAATAGAAATTCATTCTGCATATTCACCATAGTAACATGCAGAATTACCAAATTTGAATTAAACCAAAAAATAAAACTCCCATGGTTATTTCGCGTGATTTGTATCACTTATATGCAATTACGACAAAAATTTATCAATTTGATCTGTTTTTTGCATATGATAAAAAAAAAGAACGTAAATTAAATTTTCTTTTAATTCATTATATAACGGTAATATATTTAAGATCATGCTAAATGATATCATCGGAAGAATAAATTCATGAATAGAGTTTAATTAGTATCGAACTTGTTTCTGGAAATTCAAAGAACAACCTATTATTCGTTACTGTCAGTTTAAATGAGTGCCTAATTTAATTGATACATGATCTATTTCTTAAAGATCTGATTATTCTAAACACGGATTGTATTCTTTTATATCCGAAATAATGTATTTTATAACCAAAGTAATATACATATTTATATAAAGCGTGTTCAAATTAATTACCAACTTTAAATTAAGATTTTTTACTAATTAATTTACCGTAATAAATTATATTCACTTTACAAGAAAATAAAAATAATAACAAAGCCTTGTTATAATTAGAAATAAGATGCATATTTTTAAATTTTGAATTTTACGCTAACGTCGCTCACATGATATGCAATGAAGCAAATCTACGGACATCTACCAGCTCACGTGCATTTGTACCTACCCTAGGTTAGGGTAGGTAAGTAGGTACAAAAATTACCCGAATTGGTAGGTGTCCGTAGACTTAAATAAAAATTTTCCGTAATATAATTAAGATCACATGACTTAATTAGAAATACTAGATCGAGATGAATTTTGTTTTGACATATGGTTACATTTTAACTAGCTAATTTAATTATGTAATGCAATAAAAAACAAATCAAATCAAGAAGATGTCATTTCATTTAATTAATTCTTTGACAGATATGCGTTAACTCTTTATAATTCATAATAAACAAATGCCCTGTTTTAATGTAACACTGAGTGAATGTATGCTTTCGAAACACTAAACTTCTATTGATCATTTACCTAATTTTGAAAAACCACGATCAAGCCGGATTGACATTTTAGGAGGACGTTTTCGTTAATTATATAATATATATATGTTTCTTAATACTGTAATCTGTAACTTATTTTAAAATGACAAATATATTCGAGAATGTTAAATGAAAACCTGAAATAGTGCCTTTTGATTTTTATTGATTTTAATTTGTTTCATATTTTACACTTGCATTTTACTTAGCAGTTATTAGATCACAAAGTTACAGGTCGCTTATTTGATATCATGAATTATACTTTTTCTATTCCGTATATTTTATCACTGTGACTAAATAAAATCTAAATCTTGTCTATAAATACTTATTATTTTTTTAGGTGATTATTGAGTTTGCAGAACATTGAAGTATTTGGTAACTTTCCCCTTAATTCTTTATTTATTTTTATTTAATATTCGGCATCTATAAGACGTTCTATTATCCAAAACATTGGATCAGATTTCTTGATCTGGATACGGATAAATTATTTCTAGTAGCACAATATTTCAATATTCTTCTCAAAAATCAAATATTAGTGTATATGCATAGCTGAATCTTGGACACATGATGTACAATAACCTGGGTTTATATATTTATTTAAGTATCTAAACGTCGATCTATGTCAATCATGTAACCATATTGTGTACCCGTGAAAAAATGCGTTCCTAACAATAATTTTGAATTCAATTTAAAAACCTAATTCTTCAACCCTGGAAAAATATGAAAGAATGGTAATAAGTAATAATATTTATATCCTTGCGAGAAATTCTTATAAAATATAAAAAGTAAAAAATTCATTTTTCAAAAATTCATGAATTACATTTTTTCTCTTGGCTGCTCAAATAAATTTTAATTATTGTAAGTTTGTACCCAAATTATAATTTCAAAAAAAATTTCCAATAGGTTCTACCGCGATATTCCGAACATTAATCTTCACCTTACGAGATACAATCTTCAAAGTTCGCTGATGATTTGATTTGATTTACGGGATTTTTTGGTAGAACCGCTTCAAAATATTTTGAATTGACAAATTTTCGTCTAATTTAATTAGATCGTTGTCAAAATACCTTCATTTAAAATTTAAACCATTTTCCGTTGAGAAATTATTTGTACTAAGGTAAAAATTTTTTATTTAAATCCTATGAGTTTGTAGAATTTCAATAAAAAACTTTTCATCAAATTTGATTACTTTCGCTTAAAATTTTAAAAAATATTGTCACATTTCTATTCTATCATATTGGATTGTTTTTTTTTTGATTTTTTTTTAACGAATTCGTAATATTAAAAAAAATTTTTTAGGTGTTATTGTGAATCTTTTCTTAGAACTTATAAATTTTGGCATTTAACATTTTTTTATAAAAATATTTCAAGAACTATTTAGGCCGTTCAAAGTTAATTAGTTGATTAACGTCAATATTTTAACTTCTGAGACGAGGGGGGAGGATAATTTAAACGAACATAATAAATTAACATGATTAGAAATTCTTTAATATTTCTTATATTCGTTCATAGTTTACATCGGAACATTTCGGATGTACCTATTATAAAATTTCCTTAATGTTGGCCAAAATTACATAAATCACAATGCCTACGCTACTATTTGTTATCTGGAAAATTTAAATTAGTTTCATATAGAATTCTAAAATTTGATTAATATTTGGTTATCTTGTTATTATTTTTAAAATATTTGATATTATAGTAAAATAGAAGTTTATTTTGCTAATATATGTTTTGGTTTTTTAAAAACATTAATAAGATTTGATGATTTTAGTGTAGTGGTTAGGTTGCCAGACTGCTATGCAAAGGTTTAGGGTTTAAATCCTACTGTTGACAAAATTTGAATATACCTAAATCTTGAATCTTAATTGGTATAGTAAACTTTGTCTATTTCTGAATATTGTAATTCTGTAAGTTAAGTTATACCAAATTAATTAGATATTAGTAATATGATAAAGTATTTAGAAAATAAATATTATATAAATAAATCTTGATAGAATATATAGGCATAAAGAATTTGCATAGTAGAAATCCTAAGTAGATAAAGTAGTATAGTTTTTAATAGTTAAATTAGTTAATGTTTAATCTGAAATAAAATTTAAGTTTTAAAAAATATAGATCAAGCTAGATGCAAGTAAGTTTAATTTATTAATTAAAACACTAATTTAGTGTAATAGCTAACTAGATTTGGAAAGATCTAATTTGTGAAATATCTGAATAGAATTAAAGCAGATACTAGTAGAGAGCTACAGTAGGAACTAAAATTATATAAAAACTAACAAAAGTAACTATAAATATTCTAATCAAGTAAAGTTACTACAAATATAGAAAGCAGATTAAAATTTTAAAAAACTCAAAATAGTGTGATATATCAGACTAGTAGTAGTAATACAGAAAATAACAATATACTAATTTACTAGAATACTAATTTGTAGTAGTAGTATATTAGTATTATGAAATCTATAACTAGAAGTAGCTTATATTATGAAATATATCCTAGACTCTACTAATATATAGAAGTATTTATAAACAGAAATTAATATACATATAATTTATATCTAATATTAAGTTTGAAGAAGATCTGTATTCTGATAATACTATTGAAGTGATTATTCAAATATTATCAAATTAGAAGTAACTATAAAGTTACGAATATTTTAAGCTTAGCAGTTATCAAATTAAAAATAACTTATTAAAAGATATAAAAAAAGAAAACTAAAACTAAACAGATACAAAAATTTAAAGATAATAGTCCTCAAAAATAGTAGCTTAAAGATTTTGAAAGCAGAATATCAAACAGAATTACCAAACCAAATAGCAATGAGATGTAAAGAACTAAGAGTATCTGCAGATAAAAGAAAAAAGAAATAGGTAATATTTAAGAAAAAAGGAAAATCTAAAGATAGAAAAGTTATAAAAAAAGATTCAAAACATTTCACAATAGAGTATTTTTTTTTAACTTAAGTGACCTTACCCTTAGTTTATTAGTAGAAGATCTTATAAAAAAAATTATAATACAAAAATAAGAAAAAAAGCTAATATTCTAAACTATAAATGTATTCTATTCTTGTAATCTTAAATTTATTTAGCTTGCCTTATGCTACTCAGATGTAATCTATTGCAAAAAGTATTTATCTCTCTAAAAGATATCTTATCTAAATAGAATAGTTTTTTTAGATTAATAATAAGTTCTTTTATATCTTATCAAGATCCTAGGTTGCTTCTAATCTAATTAAATCTAAATTACAAACTATTAATACTTAGTTCAAATTAAAAATAAAAATTGTTATATATAATGAAATATAGCTAATTATATAAACTAAACTTATAAGAGAAAAATCTGCTATCAGATTAAAAAACTCTTACAAGTGAAATAATAAAGAAAAAAAAAAGAAAACAAATACTCTTTTTAATATAAAGAAAAAAAGAATGTGACAAAATATAAAAATATTATGCTATACAAAACAAGAATACATATCTCTAATATTAGACTTGTTCAGAAGTTAAATTCTAATTAGATCATCTACATGATAGTAATATATGTATTTGTTGTCTTGTCTAAGTTGAATATTAACAGATGACTTGTTAAATTAGAAAGTAATACAAACTTGCAGATCCTTTATTAGGAGTTTACCAAATTCTCTACTTTTTTAATTTTCAGTAAAGAGAAATTCAAAAGATCTATAAGAGGAATAATAGTATTGTCAAAAATTTTTAAAGAAAGTATATATTTTCCAAAATCTACTATTCACTTATATTCACCTAGAGTATAGCTAGTACTTATCTTTAGTGAGTAAGTGATAAACTCTAAGCTTATTAGCAAATAACATATGAGAACTATTTCTAAACAACAAGTATTACTTTGATATTGTAGTGAGTAATAAACTCTGAACCTGTTAGCAGATAGTATATGAGAACTATCTCTAAATAATAGATACTGTCTTATACTTCTCTGCTTTATCATTCTTGTGTTTTTACAAAGTTTATTATATATTTTTAAAAAAATAAGTTGAGAAATTTTAGTATAAGTGATTATTAGAAAGAGTTGATTTCACAATAAAGTATTAAAAAGTTAAAGAAAATAATATTACTAGAAATATTATATCACTAATTAAATATAAGAGCTACAGATTGAAGTTCAGTGATCTTAGTGTAGTAGTTAGGTTATCAGATTACTATACAAGAAATCTAGAGTTCAAATCCTACTATTAACAGAATTGAATAATTACTTAGACTTTTGTATCTAATTTATAGTAAACTCTGTTTGTTTCTAGAAGTTGTAACCTTGTAAATTATATTATACTAATATTATTTGAATATTAGAAGTATAACAGAGTACTTGAGAAACATAATATTATATGAATAAATTTTGATAGGATCTATGAGTAGAGATTTTATATGACAGAAATACTGAGTTAGATAAAGTAGTACAGATTTCAACAGTCATACTAGTTAATATTTAATCTAAAAAAGAAAATCTATATACAAAAAGATCAGCAACTAGATATGAGTAAGTTTAATAGAAAATCTATATATAAAAAAATTGACAAAAAAGATGTAAGTAAGTTTATTATATGAGGTTATATAGCAACATTAGCTTGGTTTAGTAACTAACTAGATTTAGAAGAATCTGTTTTATATGATATCTGGAGACACAGACAACTAATAGCAATACTAACTTGAATTAACTGAATTTAGGAGTTCTTATCTTATATGATATCTGAAGACACAAATAACTAACTCAGTAGAAAGCTATAGTAAGAACTAGATTTGTATAAACATGAACAAGAGTATAAGCAAACTAGATTAGAATATAGTATAGCATAGTTAGATACTATAGCACTTTATCAATTAAGGAGTTAGTAAAAAAGTACCTTGAGATAGGGCTTAGGCTCTAAATTATAAAGTTTTTAGATTAATATCAGCTTAGGTATCTTTTGGAAGAAGTAGTACAAAGTTAGGTAAACTTTGATAAAATAAAAATAGAATATGAGCAAGTATTGTAAGACTAGAGAGTTTTAATAAGTAATCTTCAAATAGATTTCAGATATAGTAGCTAGTATAAAACCTTTAAGCAGACTACTTAAATTAGACAATCTAAAGTTGTATATGTGGCTAGTTATACTTTTATAATATATAATACTTCTTACTATTAATACTAATAAAAGTTTCAGCTAATAGCATTTGTATAAAAGTAAAAAAAAAAAAAAAAAAGAGCTACAAATTAGAAAAGTGTAATAATCTAAACTATATGATCAGACTTAAGTACAAAAGATGATATCAGATACTAAAGAAAGTCTACAGAGACAGTAAGCTCATATCTACTAAGATACTAATTTTAGTATACAAAAATAATAGGGAAATAAATAATTTAGAAGTAGTAAATAATATTAATGATGTTAAAATTAGTATTATAGAAATAGAAGAAGTAGTGATACATAGAGTAGTTAAAAATAAAAAGTTATAAAATAAGTTTAGTAAAATAGCTAGGATATCTAAAGAGAAAAAAAACTTAGATATATATACAGACAGTTCATTAGTAATAGAAAATATAAGAGGTAAAAAGGTTAAAAAGATGAGTATTAGATGAGTAGTAGCAGATAATAGTAGTAAAAAATCTAGTATTAGCTTTAGTAGTAGTATTATAGACTAGTTTTCTTCAACTCATACAAAACTAAGTACAATTTGAGTAGCTCTATTAGTAGTACTATATAAAGTAATTATTAGGATATTCTTAGATAGTAAAGCAGCAATTGAAAGAATTCAAAACTTCAAAGATTTATTGAATATAAGAAGCTACTTTAAAGTAAAGAATTATAGTATAATCAATTAAATTATAGACTGTTATAAAACAAAAGAAATTAAGCTAGAACTAATTAAAATAAAAAAATATAATTCAAATTTTGAGAATAATAGAGCAGATTAACTAGTAAAAGAAGACTTCTTATAAACCTAATACTTGAAGACTAAGAAGTGACAACAAATAAAATTAGATTTTTTTTACTATAGAGAAACAAAATTATAAACAATATATTTAAGTCTTTTGTTAATATAACTATAGTAACAATCTATAAAAGTATATAAGTAGATCAAAATAGTATCAAATTAGTATTAAACTAGAGACTATCAAACTAATACAATAATAAGTTAAATTAGAAAAATACTTGAAGTGTTTTAAGGAATTTGCAAAAGAAGAGATATATAAGTATTAAAAAAAATAAAGCTTTAATTTTTAGAATAAATATCTAAATAAGCTCTTATTGATAAAAGATATTTGCTACTAAAGAGATTCTATATTATATAAAAGTAAACCTGTATTACATATTATACAAAAATAAAATCTTTTGAACACTTAGTAGAATATTTAATCTATTAACAAATATAAAAGAAAATAGAAACTAACATTATAGAAAAATAGAATCTTTTTTTATCTCTAAATAGAAATTTAAGGTTGAAAGCTAAAAACTAAATAAGATTTTTCTAAGCTTAAGTACAGAAATCAAACTTCAAAAAAGAAAGCTCTATATATATAAGTAACAAGTTTAAGTTTGTTAGTAGAAGCAAAAATCTTCTTAAGATCAGTATCTAAAGTAAACAAAACTATCTGCTAGTTTACAGAAATTTTCTAGTCTAATTTTTTCAAAAAACTATAAAAATTTTAATACAAAGTTATATCAGAATAAAAAAAAAAATATTATAATATTAAGAAAAAAAGAAAGAAAATAAAATACAAAGATTAAACCAAACATTATATAGATAAAGAAAACTAAAATTTACTAGAGAAAGAGTCTAAAGAATTAACTAAAGACAAAGGAAAAAAAATACAGAGAGAAGCTAAAAATAGAATTGATAAGTAGATTATAGAGAATACTAAAGAAAATTAGTTATATTTTAAGAATAATTAGATATTTTAAATATAGATACATAGTTACTTACTCTCCTTATAGATTATTTTAACCAATTTCAGAGCTAAAGAAAAAACAGAAATAAGTCAAAATCTAGACTAATAAACAGTATTAGAAGTACTAAATAAAAAGAAAGATAGTAAGAAAATATAAATATCACAATAGAAGAACAAGAAAAACATATTATTAATACAAAAATAAAATAAGAAGTAAAGAAATTTCAGAAGAAAATTCAGAAAATTTTTAAAATTTTGAAAAATTGTTGTTACCTTGAATTGCAAATTAGATTTTATAATACAAATACATAAATATCAAGTAAACAAACAAATATATGAGAAGAACTACTAAGATATAACATATAATCAACTAATAGAAAAGAGATATATAAGACAGAATTAGAATTTTTATAGGCAATCAGAAAAAATCACTAGGAATTTAGAAAAAAAGATAAAGTTACTTTAAAATATAGAATATAGAGATATAATTAAATTAGAGAACAAGAAACAAAGCAGATATCTAAAATTAGTTTTAAAATAAAAATGTAAAACAGAAATAATATGATAAGATTAATTGAGAAAATAATAAAGGAGTATGAGAAAGAAATTATAGCTGAAAGTAGTAAATCTGTATTAGATTTTGAAAATTATATAGATAAAATAGTAGCAAATATAATAGGTATAGAGAGTAAAATAGTAACTACAGCAAGAGAATAGAGAAAAATAATTAGAAAAGTAGTAATGAATAAAAGAATAGAAAAAGTAAAGAAAGTTTTAGAGCAAGAAAGTATAGAATTAACTTGCAAAATAATAAAGAAAGTAGAAAAGAAATTAAAACAAATTTAGAATTAGTAAATATAATAATTATACTTAGTATAGAGCTAATAAAAGTAGAGATAACTACTGAAGAATATCATACTGAAGTAGAAAAAACAAGTCAAATAAAAGTAAAAAGTATAGAAGAAATAAAAATTATTCAAGAAAAGGTAAAAGAAAAAGGAAAAACACTAGATAAGAGCATATGAGCACTCGAGGAGAAAATATATAAAAATAGAAAAGATATCAAAGTGAAAGTCTTAGCAGCAAATATACTTGAAGAAAATGCAAAACACTGAGCAAAATCTTTAAAATAGGCACTAAGAAGAAACTCTTATCTTAAAAGAATATATGAAGAATTCTCAAAAGGTAATCAATAGTGTATATTAATTTTTAATTGTGAAAAAGGATTTAAAGATATACAATACAGACTAGTAAACAGAAATGAAGAATATGAACAGTTTAGATTAGTTAGAGAAAAGAAAGTATTAAAAGCTAAGAAGAACAGAAAACTAGAAACAAACAACTAAGAGAATAGAATAGATAAGAAAAAAGATTATAAAGAAGAATAAATAACCAAGAAAGTTAGTTCAAAGCAATTAAAAATAGCCTCAAATAATAAAAAAAATGAAGAGTCTAATGAATAAGAAGAAAAAGAAAAGCAAAATAAACAAGTGAAGTTAGAATTAAATAAAGTATATAAATACAGAAATGAAAACAAAAACATAGATATATTAGAAGATGAAAGAGAAGAAGTAAACATAATCAGACAAGAAGTTAAACTCAAGAAACAAGAAGATAACTCAAACAAAATCATAGTATAGGACTTATCAAATAAGACAAAAAGAATACAGGTCTTTAAAATAGTATGACTTATGAGTAGAGTTGAATATATAGAGATGATAAAAAGTACTTATAGTAGAACTAGAGCTATAATAGAGTTTAAAGAGAATATATAGACTAGGTACTATAAAAAGGAACGAAAATAACAATTTTTTTAAAAGATATTTTTTTATATAAATTAATTTAAAATAAGTTTAGAATTATTATTATTTTTTTTTTTTTTTTGTTATTAAGGCGGCTTACATTGCCGAAGAAATTTTATTAGAATTGCATACGGGATATACATTGATAGTCCCTACTGTTTGTAATTACATGAAGAGTGTACAACAA
>CAJVPM010001850.1:0-11058 GCA_910592325.1 Scutellospora calospora | reverse complement strand
TACTGTGTTGAAATCTCCTAGAATCACGTAATGTGTATTTTTCTTATTTCTGATAATCTCTTCTATTAATATCTTATGCACTTTTTTTGTTATTTCTTTATTTTTAGGTGATATATACGTTATCCATATTTGCAAAATTACTTTTTTAAAGAAGAACTCTGCTTTAAGCAGGTATGGGCTATATCTTTTGCATATCCCCATATTTTCCATCTAACTTTCATCTACTAACAAACCTATACCTGATCCTTTATGCTTGTTTTTCTCTGCTTCTGTCCAAAAAGCTGTATATCTAAATTCTTTAGTATTTATCCATTTGCCTTCTTGTTCCTCTATATTCATTTCTCTGATTCCAATTATATTATAACCTTCTGACTTTCCAAATTCAGCAAGTTGTTCTACTTTCATATTATCTCCCTTGATTCTATTGATATTATGTGCTTCTATTTTTATAATATTTTTTCTCTCTTTTTTGGTGACTTATCTCTACTTTTTGTTAATTCTTCTTGCCTATGGTTTATGCTTTCTTCTGTCTCTATTCTTCTTTCAAGTTTTTCTTCTTGAATAGAGGAGGCTATCATTAATTCAACTTTAGCTAAATTTAGGAGCAATTTGGGACTTCAAGTCCTAGATCACTTCCAAAATTGCTTAATTTTCTTTCTAAACCTTGAATATGTTGTACTATATAATTGAGTGATTCTTCGTATCTGTTTTGTTCTAAATATTCTCTTTTTTCTTCATTAGCATAATGATTTCTAATCTTCTTGAAATTGTTATCTCTTCTTTCGATTGAACTTCTTCTTTTTTTCTAGATTTTGAATAGATTGTGTATCATATTTTACTTCTTTTTTTACCTTCTTGTCTTGTTCTTTCTAGGTTTCCTATCTCTTGGTTGTAATACTTTTGCTTTCTTTCTATGTTTTCTTCCCAGCTACATTCTTCTTCTGCAAAATTCTTTGTTGTTTCTCAATATAGCTTTGTATTATAATATGAGATACTAAACTTTTTTGCTCGTACTATATCTTTTCTATTTCTAAATGATACTACTGCATATCTCTTATTATTGCTATTCGAATTTTTAAAAACATAGATTGCCTTTGCCTCTGTGTGTCTTAGTTATCTAAAGAGTAGTACTTCATTTACACTTTGTGGTATATTAAAAATCTTTTTTGTAAACTGTTTATGATTTTCTAATATCTCTCTTCTACTTAGACCTAGAGTTATGCTTACTAGTAAATTGCTCATTAGTAGGATAATCTAAACTTTTATATCTTGAACAAAGCTACTCCCTTCTTCGAATATTACTTCTGCTCTGAGATTTCCCCATTTTTCTTGGATCATTTCAATATTTTTAACTTTTTCTATATGTCTTATCATGTAAAATACTTGTATTCTTGTTGTTTGATATGGTATATCCCATACTGTGATTGACTCTTCAGTTCTTGACGTATTACTTCTTTGTTGGTTCTGATCGTTATCTTTTCTAAATTCTTTCTTCTTTTCTTCCTAGTTTTCTTGTTCAAATATTCTTCTTTTTCCTTTGTCTACCTTCTGCACTGGTTTCGTTTCTTCTTCGTGGCTTTTTATTAAAGCTTTCTTTTTTTCAAGTAGTACTACTTCCGAAGCACTCTCCCCTCTCTGGTTGCTCAAGTACTATTACTCTTTTTTTTTGAATTTTGTTAAGTTCTGTTTGTGCTAATTCTTCTCTTTCTTGTTTTGTTTTTCGTTCTGCTATCTTTTTTTCTATATTCTTGTTTTCCTTAAGGTCCTCTTCTATTATAAAATTCAGTTGGTTGAAGTCTTCTTTCTTTCTTTCGAGTCTTAGTTTGGCTTTTTTGTATCCTTTTTTGCAGTCAAAATGAATGATACACCATAAATTTCTATTTGCAAACTTATCTTGAATCTTTTTAATATGCTTATTTCCTCTTAGAGACCATCTAATTAATTTTTCTCTCTGCTCTGCATCATTACCTAGAACTTTAACTGCTGCTACTTTGGCCTTGAAATCTCCTTTTTCTTTGCATATTTCTGCCTTAGGTGCCCATATGCTACTTTTTAAAGATGCACTACTGCTCTTTGATTTTCTTATTTCAGACAATTTTTCGAGTTTGTCTCTTATTTTATTTTTGGATATACTAATTTCTATGCTATTTTCTATAAGACATATATCTTCTATATCTTTTTGTGTACTTGGCTCTTCTATTTCTTTAGTTGTTATACTTCTAATTATATCTTCTATAGGTTTTATGCTTTGTAACTCCTCTATTGCTATTGTTATACTTTCTACTCTAATCTCTACTTCTTTTATTTCTTCTGTCACTTTCTCTTGTTGTGTGTTTCCAACTTCTTGTACTTGTTCTAAAACTATCTTTACTCTATCTATCCCTTCATAAAAGGCTGCTCTTTCTATTACTGTATACCACTGTCTTGCTAACGTAACACACTCCTTGTCTATATTTATTACCTTTGCTACTATTTCATATAAGTGGTCAACTTGTCCTAACACAGATGTGCTGCCTTCTTAGATAATTTCTCTACCATATTCTTTGGTTATCTTTTTTATAAAGAACTTTGAACTTTCTGTACTCCACATAATCTTCTTAATCTTTTAGATTTTATTTTATTTTAATTTAATCTGATCTACTCTGTAAATTATTCGAATTTACTTAGTGCTCCAATTGTAGTCCCCAGAAGTTAGCTAGTTTTGGTGTAATGTATATCTGCACGTGTTCTATTCTATTATTTATTTTTCCTATGCGTCACTTGTTTTCTATTTACGTAATTTGTTTTCTTATCTAGCTTATCTAATTTAGTAAATTGTATAACCAAAATGATCAGAATTTTCAGAGTTTGGCTATTCCTCAAAATTTTTTCAAAATATAGAAAAAAATTTTCGAAAAGATATTTTTCTTCTATATCTTCTAAAGAAAATAGCTTGTTTTTCTTTTCAGTTTTTGTTTCTTGTTGTATTTCTTAGTCTAGAATCTTTTTTTTTAGTAGAGTTTTACTAGTTTCTTAATTGAGTTTGAGAGTTTTCTATAGTTTTTCTTTAGCTCCGAATTTGGTCTGAATGATCTATGGAAAGAGTTTTTGTATATATCTATAGTTATAATCTCAAAAACTACAATATTACACTTTATTCTATTTCTATTCTATCGTGTAGTAGGTTTATTTTTTTTACTAAATAATAATATTTTACAGTACCTTTTAGTGTCAAACAGTAGTATACCAAGAGATATATAACTATATCCATCTTAGCTCATTGGGAGCTAGTGTAGTTTATACAAATTTTACTAACTGCTACTTATTGAACTGAGATAGTATAGAAAGTGAAAAAAAAAGTTTATGTGTTATTACTAAAAAGTTTGTTATTATAAGTAAAAAAGTAAAAAATAGAGGATAGGGATAAAGATCAGTATAAAAAAAAAAAAAAGATTCTTATATAACTTTCTTATCAATATGTTTTTTTTTTTTTTTTTTTTTTTTTTTTTTTTTTTTATAAATGATCTCTTTGGTCATATATTTTTATTAAATTTATTATAATTGATTACAAGTAATAATTACAACATATTTAACTAAATATGCAACCTTAGAACTAATTTATCCTCGAAATATACTTGACTAAAACTTTATAACTCGTATTTATATTATCCTAGTTTTGTTATACTATGACTTATCTGTTTAAGGTTCTTACTATATTCTTGCATCTCCTATGCTTATACAAAACTACTTCTCAATAGGTAGTCATTCATTACAGATATTTTAGTATCATGATCCTTATAGTCACTTCCTGATTAGATATTCTGGCTTAGAGATGTCTACTATCAGTATTTACACAATGCTAAGACACAATAGCACTTATATTATATTGAGTTGTATTTACATGCTATGTTCATATACCTTTTTGAGAACTCCTATATATTGGTAAGTACAGGCTATATTTCGTAATCTGAAGATTACTTCTAACAAGGTTTGTAATATATAGTACTACTTCTAGCTTTCTTCAGAAGAGGTTGGTGTTTAATGTTAGTATACCCTTGTGTACTTTGTCGTATTGCTACTACTAGCTTAGTACTTCTAGCATTTCAGATTATTATATATCCTCAGCATATGAACCACCTACTTTGCAGCAAGAATCTACCTTTTTAAGTTTTTGTATTTGCCAGAGGTGTTCCATATTTGGTAAAGCCAATATCTTATCACTTAATTATATCTTGTGTAATCCCTGCTTCTCTTACTACTCAATTAGCTATCATATAACCCTACTAAGCAATTCCATTACACTGTATAATGATGTTGGTTCCTGCCATACTCTTGCTAATATGGACTTATTTTTTCATGCTACTATATAACCAACTTCTGTGACACCAACTGTCACATATAGTACTACCTCTCCACAAGATAGAACCCTTCTAATAATTCCTATTTCAAACATCATACTTCACTTGAACTTTTTTCACAGAGCTTTGCATTCGACTATTGACTCTTTAAATAAGGTTACAGAGTATTTTTTGCCTCCAGTCAGTCTTGAACTGTTGATCTTGTTAGTGAAGGTTAGCAGCTTAACTACTAAGCTATAAGTACCAGATTCTTTCCTTATTAACATGTTGTTTATTTTAAGATCTATATCAAAACATATATATCTTAAAATTAACTACTAGTATTCAAAATAATCTGTGAGAAAACTCTCATATCTTGAATTAAATATCAAAACAATCTTTTTTAAAAAATCACAATTTTCAAAATTCACATATGATTCATATATTTTATAGCACTTTGTAAAAAAATATGAACATATAATTTTTATGAGAATAATAGCAGAGAATAATTGATATTATTCAAATTTAAGAATTTATAGAAAATAATATAACTACATATATATTAATTAGAAATATTATATTAAAGTATATAAGTTATATTTAAAAAATCTTTAAGCTTCTTTGAAATTACAAAATCTCCAATTCAAAATGATATGTAGTATTTGCTAATACCGATATGACCAACTAATTAAAATCAGTAAAAAATAAATAAAAAGTAATAATAATAAAACAAAATATAAAATATAGAAAAATAGTAGTTTAGACCTATTTTGGAGTATTAATAAAAAATATTGAATTATATTTCTATTCTAAGTAGAGGTTAAAAATTAAGCATACTAACAAGGGCATGCCTTGAGTAGAGATGTAATACAATATAGATAGATTCTTATTGAACAACTTAACTAATAATAGATTATAATTCTCATATTTCTTTTACTTAGTAAAATAACTCAAGATATTCACTCAAATCTATAATAACAACTTTATTATCATAAAAACTTATTTGAAAAGATTCTAATAACAAAGTTATACACAAAATTTTCAGAACACTCTTTCTATAGATTATTTTGACTAATTCTAGAGCTAAAGGAAAAACAGAAATAAGTCAAAATCTAGACTAAAAAACAATATCAGAAGGACTAATTAAAAGGAAAAATAACTAGAAACTACATATATTATATTAGAAGAACAAGAAAAAGTTTTTTTTATTTCAAAAATAAAACGAGAAGAAAAGAAACCTCAAAAGAAGATTCGAAAAATTTTTTAAATTTTTATAGAATTGTTGTTACTTGGAATCACAGATCAGATCGTATAATACAATCATGTAAAAATTAGGTAAACAAACAAATATGTGATTGAAATTAGTAGAATATAATATGAAACCAACCAATAGAAAAGAAGTATACAAAACGAGAACTAGAATTTTCTCAAGTAATCAGAAAAAACTGCAGGGAATCAGAGAAAAAAGATGAAATCACTTCAATATAGAAAATTGAGAGTTAGTTAAAGAAGAGAATAAAAACAAGATAGATAACAAAAACAAAGATATAGAATACAGAAAGCTCAAAGCACTTCATTAAGAAGAAAACAAAAGAATATAGAAGAGAAATAATTTAGAAAGGGAGCATCTCAGTACTAGGTCTTACAGATCATTTCAATAGAATGGTAACAAAAGTAATGAATATAGATAAAGAGATTATTACTTTAGTAAGGCAATAGCATATAGTACTAGAAAGAGCTACCTTTACAGAAAGAATAGATAAGTTTAATTAGTACTAGATAGAGAGCAAAATACAAGGAATATACAACAAGAAACAGTAAATGAGTTAATAAATGAGGTAGAAATGTGAATAGAAGCACTGTTACCAGCAGAAACAAGAATTATCATACAAGTAGAAGCTTCAAAAGACTTAATACAACTCATACCTTTCTAAAATAAAATTAACGATATATCAAAAAGTATAAAAGCAAATGAGATAGCAAAAACTATAGAAGATATTCAGCAAGTAGAAAGTAGTATAGAAATCTGCTCATTAAAAAATGAGATAGAAGAATGATTAGAAAAATTAGTTGAAGTAGAAAAATCAAAATGTAGCTGTATATTATTAGAATATAGCTTATGAACACTAAAACCAGAATAATACAAGGACAAAGAAGAGTTTAAGGCAAAAGTAGCTGCAGTTAAAATTCTAGGAGATAACGCAGAACAAAGAGAAAAGTTAATCAGATAGTTATTAAGAGAAAACAAACATATTAAAGCAATTCAAAAAAAATTCACAAATAGAAACTAATAGTGCATCATTTATTTCAACTGCAAAAAAGGATACGAAGAAGCTAAATTAAGACTAAAAAAAAAAAAAAACAAATTCAACTAGCTGAATTTAATATTAGAAAAAAAAGTTGAGAAGAAAAGTTTAAAAAAAAAAAAAAAACTATACATGTCCCTAAAGAAGAAAAAGAAATAAGAGAAAATTAAGCAAGGCTCGAGCTTAAGGAAATACAAAAGAGAAGAGCTACTTTATACAATCAAGTTGAAGAAAGTAAATCTTCAACAAATAGTAAGAATAAAAAAAGAAGAAAGGAAGTTGCAACTGATCAAGCAACAGAAGACAAACTAGCTCTTAAAAAAGATAAAGGGAAAAAAAGAATGTACAAGCAAAAAACTCTCAGTGAGGAAGAGAGAAACCCTAGAAAAAACTAATATTTAAACAAAAAAGAAAGATTCTTCACCAAAACAGAAGAAGCAATTACAGTATAGGATATACCTTACTATGTGACAAAATTACAAGTTTTCTATACAACTAGACATCTTAGATGAGTCAAAAATATTGAAATGATCAGAGAAGGATCAGGTAAAGTAAGAGCAAAAATACTCTTTGAAGAAAGAAACAGTCTAGTTCAAAGAATAAAAACTTAGGCCATTCCTCTTACAAATAATCTGTTAGTATACATAACACTAGGATCAAATAGAAGAAACCTATTAGAAAATCATAAGCAATTTATGCTAAAGCTATTCAATATCTTACAAAATATAAACGAAGTATTGCTATTCAGGCAGCTTAAGCATACTAAAGCAAAAGCAGTTTATGTCTTCAAAAATTCAAATGAAAACAACAAAGGCTATGCATTAGTTTTTTTTAAGAGCCAGAGAGAAATGATATGAGCACAAAAATTTAGTATTAACTATTACAATACAAAGCTATTCTGAGAAATACTAGAAGTAGTCACAAGTAAAACACATTGTTTAGAAGAGAAAAGTCAGCAAGAATACTACAGACATAATCAACAAACAAGCTCAGAAGAAAAGAAGTAATCCAAAACAAACAAGATTTCTTGGAAAAAAAAGGAAAGCTTAACTTAGCAGGAAAGAGTGAAATAGGAAATAAGTTATATACAGGATTAGAGAAAGAAAAGACCTCCTCTAATGAAAAATGAAATAAAGAGCTATACAAAGAAGATGAATATACCAAATCTCTCTTATATATAGCATAATGAATATAATATCTAGAAAGAAAACTAAATAGCTTTGAGAGTAATTAGAGACTAAAAGCCCCAAATCACTCCTAATATTAGCTAAAATTAAATTAATAGAAGCTCTTGTTTATTAAGAAGAAAAACTTGAAGAACAAAATAGAGCAAAATTAAATCGAAACCAAAGAAAAAAAAGAAAAGAGAATCAAAAAGAAGGAGAAGAAGGAAATAGAGATATAAGTAGCAATGTAAGCCACAACATATATACTAGAAACAGAGAGAGAAAAAGTATAAAGATAGGAATATACAATATTAATAGGATAAAAGAAGATAATATGAAAGTTAAACAGCTAGCAGAGTTTAGTAAGTCTGAAGGGTATAATATAATTAGAATTATTGAAACTAACATAAGGGAACTAGAAGGCAAATAGATAAATACAAGAGATTATGGGTACTCAAGCTTCTGAACTGAATCAGAAAAAGGTAAAAAGAAACGGTTAGGAATTGGATTACTAGTTGATCAAAATTAGATAAAAATCTAGCTACATGCAGAAAATATAGCCCATATTTGCTCAAGGCTGAATTCTTCTTTAGAAGAGTGATTCTGCAAGTCTGAATAGTTTACCTCCTACCTAAAAATCTAGAAGTAATGAAAAAGATATACAAAATCTTAATAGAAGAAATTATTAAGAATAAAAAGAATATGCACTATATAGTTTTAGGAGATTTCAATACAATACTAAATGAAAAACTAGATATGAGCAGAGAAGAAAAGAGGAATACAGATTATAGAACAAAAATCACAAACTGGCTTAAAAATACTGACTATGTAGAAGTTTTCTATTTTTGTAACTCAGGACTATCTAAATATTCATAGTCAAATAGTAAAATATTAACAAGAATAGATCACATATAGACAATGCAAGATATAAAAAGCTTTATTTTAGACAGCAATATAGATAAAATAGAGACAATTATAGATAGTGATCATGAACTGATCTGAGTTAAACTAGATAGTTTAAGTTTTTTAGAAAGAAAAAGACAAAGAATTAAAAAGGGACTAAAAAAAACAAGAAGACTTTACTAATACTACAAGGCAACTGAAGAAAATTAGAATGATTATAGCCAAGAAATAGAAAGAGTAATCAGAAATACAGAAAAAAGAAAAAGAAAAGAGAGAAGTAAAATAGACGAAGAAGTAGAAATAGATATTAATAAAGAGTAAGAAACAATTGTGAAGGCAATACAGGTAGCAACAAACAAGTATATTCTATTAACTAAAATACAAGACTCTAAAAACCAGATAAGAAAAGAAGTGACCAAGTCTTTAACATACAGTAGAGCCAAAGTTCTAGGAAGAATATATAGAAAAGGAGTTAAGGATACAGGACAAGATATAGATAATCTCAAGAGAGCAATATTAAATGCATGTATTGAATACCTAAACACTGAATACAAAATCTGTATACTACATCTGTTTGAGTTTTAGAACACATAATACTGCAATGAGATAAGAGAATAGTGGAATATACTCAAGGAAAAAGTACAAAAAGAAATGCAAGCTAAAAAAGAAAAAGAAATAAAAGAAAAAATAGAAGAGAAATTTGTGCTAATATCCAGAAACTAAAAGCAAATACTCAACAAACTTCTCGAACACTCTCATAATAAAATTGTAATTAATAGAGTATTAGTTCAGAGCAAAGATAAATTCAAGAACAAGAAATTAGTTACAGAAAGTGACAAGATTAAAAAAGAAGTAGTAAAGCATTTTGAAGATCAATTTAGAAAAAGAAATCATCAGTTCGAACAAATAAATAATGAATGGGCAAAAATTTATGAAGAACAAAGAAGAATTGACCAAGACTGGTATACAAATATTATAAGCAAAGTAACCAAAGATGAATGAACAGAGATTACTGATATGCTAAAAGAAGTTACAGTATCTAGTATCTCAGGAATTAGCTATAAGCTTATTAAAAAAGTAAACACAAAAACGAAAGAATATTTCATAAAATCTGCGAATCAAATAATATGTGAAGGAAAGTTCTCTAAAAAATAGAAGCTAGAACAAATATATCTAATTTCTAAAAGCACAAATTGAGAATTTAACTTGGCAAGTACTAGGCAGATAATGCTACTTGAGATATTTAGAAAACTTGTAGTCAGAATAGTACAAAAAAGACTAAGCAAGGTATTTGTTGAAAAAAATATTTTAAAAAGTGCAAATTTTACAGAACTCGCTAATGAAAGTACTATAGCATCTATATATATCCTAAATAATATCATTGAAGATACAATTCAAAAAGAAAAATATTTATAGATAGCATTTTAAGATATGTGAAAAGCCTTTGATTCAGTTAGCATATATACCTTAGAACTTATGATAAGAAGAATAAAATTGTCAGAAAATCTAATTACTTTTATCAAACAAATATTTTAAGATCACAAAATAAGAGTAATAACAAATGAAGGCCTAACTGATTTTTTTGTAGCTAGTGACAGTATAGACTAAGAGGAAGTAATCTCTCTATTATAATGAAAAATCTTTTACGATCCACTATTAGTAAAAATACAGCAACTAGGAATAGGCTATCAGATGAAACTCCAATAGCCAGTAGGCATTAAGAAAAGAAAATTCAAAACTAAAAAAGCTATGGTCTTAGCACTTGCTTATGCAGATGATACTAATATGGATAGCAGAATTCAAAACAGTATTACAAGAAATTATTCAAGTCTCGAACAGCTTCTTTATGCTTAATGATATTAAAATAAATAGTGCAAAATCTGAAGCAATAGCTTGAAGACCACATAAGCAAAGTACAGAAGAAGCTTTTATACAAATTAGAACTCTATCTAGCCAAGTCAAAATAAAGAGACCAGAAGAAAACACTAGGTTTTTAGAAGTCTGAATAAGTTTAAGAAAACTAGCAGATTTCATTGCAAAAAAGAAGTAGACAAGATAATGTGTATTCTAAGACATAAGAAACTCTCTGCAAGCCAAATAACTTATATAAACAACATAGTACTTCTCTCTAAGCTTGAATACTTTCTAGCTAATATATGTCTCAAGAAAAAAGCTTGTGATTCAATACATCAACTGATGCTTAGACTTATAAAATAGAAACTTGAGCTTCCCTTGACATGTGCAAATGCAACCTTTTGGCACAAAGAGATTTTTGGAGTAGTATGCTTATAGCAAAAATATATTGAATACTATATATCAAAGCTTTTCATAAGAATAAACTCTAATAGAATCATAGATATAACAATA
>CAJVPM010001849.1:0-11058 GCA_910592325.1 Scutellospora calospora | reverse complement strand
ATATTTTATTAAATTATATTAATATTTATAAAAACTTTTTAAAAATCCAGGCAAATTTGCCTGGAAAACGGTTTAAGAGATAGTATTTTATCAAAAAAGACAAATAAAAATAACAAAATTCTAAAAAATCTGAGACACTTAAAAAAAATTTGTTACAAATATATAGAAAAGAAAAGCTTTTTAAAAATGAAGAGAAATATTATTAAACTAATTCAGAGATTAATGAGTTAAATAGCAAATACAAACTAGAGGAAGAAACTTTGTAGCTTACTAGGTTGGAAGCCTTAACAAAACTAGATCTATTACTTAAAGAAGTATCACTAAGAGAAGTTTTATATAGCAAAGAATCTGAAGAAAAGCTAAAACTTAGAAAGATACATATTAGATAGCTCATTAATAGAAGATAGCTTGTAGATACAAGCAGAATAACTTACTCTAAAGACAAGATAAGCAGAGTTTTCATAAGCTTTATCGAATATTTCTAGGCCTGCTTCTATGAATATCTATAGAAGTTCTGATATGAAGTTATAGCAGAATGGAAAAAAGAGAACAATATATATATATATATATATATTTTTTTTTTTTTTTATATTATTACAACAAGGCTTTAATACTAGTTAATTTTTATTAAGTTGTTTGTAAGTTTACATTAGTTAGTGAGAGTACAATTAGTCACACATACAACTTTAATCATTGTCTATTTAAAGATTCCACCCAAAGGTTACCTACTAATTGCTATATCTAGTATCCCTTTGTAAATACTCTATTTTAAACTCTCTAGCTTCCTATCATCCCTAAGCTGTTAACCTAATTTTATTCTTAAACCTGCACAATCTCATACTGCCTCAATGAGGACCATCCAGACTAACTTTGCGCCTCAGATTCCCTTATTAGGAGGGTCCTATCTCAAGGTACCCTTTTATTCTCATCAGGAGGGGCCTGCGGAATACCCCAACTATGCTATGCTATATCCCAATTAAGGGTAGTGTTATTAATCATCTGATTTTTTTTTATCAGAACCTTATCCTCCCCCTCTCAGATTTAATATATGACTGATCAGGTTCTCTATATATAAATTCAATTTTTTTGACCCCTTCCCCCTCTAAAAAATCATCTGATTTTTGACAGCATCCTAAGCTAGCATATACCCTTATAGATATTCGTACAAACCTAGTTCCTTCTGTAGCTCTCCACCAGATATAGTCCTCTGAGATTTTAGATGTTTCATGAGGTAGATCCTCCTAATCTAGTTAGCCGCTAAGCCAAGTTAGTGTTGCTACTAATACAAGGCACCAGGCTGCATTACACAGTGGACTTACTCGCATCTATCGATCTCACATCTTCTGTACTCAGGTTTTTCACTGAATCAAATGTTAACTGGATTAAACATTGAAATCTATACTACTTCATCTAATTCGGGATTTCTACCATGCAGGTTTCCTGCTCGTAGATCCTATTAAAATTTATTCATATAATATAACTCGAATATTGTGTTATACTTCCAATGTCCGATTGATATTGGTGCAACATAATTTACAAGGTTACAACCCCCAGAAACGGACAGAGTTTACCGTAAGTTGGATACAAAGGTCTGAGTAATTATTCAAACTCGTCGATAGTAGGATTTGAATCTCAAACTTCTTACATAGCAGTCTGACAACTTAACCACTACACTAAGATCGCTGGACCCTACAATATATTAATGAAGGAAATAAAGAAAAAAGAGAAAAAAGGAACAAAGAGAGAGAAAAAGAAAACATAGCTCTTCTAGCTATAGAAAAAGAATTAAAATAAAAAAAAAGTAAAAACACAAAAGGAGGCTCTTAGCAAAGTTAATAGATAGGTCAGAACAGATAGTAAAAAAGAATAGTTATAGTTTAAAACAAAATAGGTAATTCTTGATATAGGCTAATAGTAGCTTCTTGTTAATTAGAAACTTGATATCTGATTATACAGATATAAGCTTCTATAAGAGAAACAGTTATTGTAGCTGATTATACTTAGATATCTTAAGGTAGTCAAGTAAGTTCAGAATAGTTTTAGAAAAATAATTATTGTAAATAGTATAGTATTTTACTTTGTAGCTTATATTAGCTTATTTTTAATAAAATAATGAGCAAGATTACTAAAAAAAAAAAATAAATAAATAGCAAGTACAAACTTCAAATTAATAAACTAGTTGAAGAAAGATAATTAAAAGAAATAGCAATAAAGTTTAAGAAATAGTAGAAGATTTTGAATTTCAAAGTATAACAAGAAAGAAGAAAAGAAAAGATAAGTAAAATTAATAAGCATATTAATATATATTATAAAACAATATAGAGTGAACTAAAATCTATACTTAATAGTTTGCTAGAAAGACTATTAAAAAAGATAAAAGTCAACAGAATAATAAAAATCTCGGGAGATAAGAGGATCTTACTAACAAAAAAAAAAAAAGTCTTAAGTGAAGTAAGATTCTACTTTATAAAGCAATTTCAAAAAAGAAATATTAACAAGAACAGACTATTAGCAAGATAAGTAAAAACATATAGTTCAATAAAAAGAATAGATAACAAAATATATAAAAACTTCTTAAAGAAAATAATAGAAAAAGATTGGTCTAATACCTTAAACTAAACAAAAAATAAGTTTGTACTTAGTGTCTCAAGAATTAGTTATCTTCTAATTAAAAAAGCAGAACAGATAGTACAAAAGTTATTTAGACTATTAGCAGACTAATATATTATAAAAGAAGATATCTTTGTGAAATAGAAAATAGAGTAGCTATATCTAATTCCAAAAAATAAAGATTATAATTACAACCTAGCAAATATAAGACTCATTATACTACTAAAAGTATTTTGAAAAATAGTAGTAAAAATTATCATACAAAGGCTAAATTATATACTTATTAAATATAGTATATTAGAAGTCCTAAACTTTGCAAGGTTATCAAGTAATAATATATCAAGTCTAATTCTTATTATAAACAATCTGCTAAAAAATATAAGACAAAAAGATAATAAGTTATAGATTCTTTTTTAGAATATAAAAAAAGCTTTCAATTCAGTAAGTCTAATAATGATGAAAAAAATACTAAAGAGAATCAAAATATCTAATCTGATAACTAAATTTTTTCTTAACTTATATAATAAGCAAAAGATTAAAGTTATCACAGAATATAGTCTAATCAAAGAGTTTGAAGCAAGAGATAGATTAAATTAAGAAGAAGTTGTCTTATCTTTTATATAATAAATATTTTATGATCTACTATTTTATTTAATTAGCAAAGAAGAAAACTTAGGTTATAGAATAGAGCTCAAATAGCTTTGTAATTTAAAGATAAACAAAGTACAAGTATTAAGCTAACAATAGAGCATATTAGTATACATAGATAATACAACTTAGTTGGCGAAATCAAAAAAAAAATATAGAAAATAGTTAATATTTTTGCTTTTGCTGAATTTTATGAGTTAAATAATATTAAGATAAATAGCAAAAAGTCTGAATTCCTTGTATTAAACTCAAATCACAAGAATAAAAAAAAGATATATGAAGGTGAGTTAACAGAATCTAGGCAAATTGTTTTTATTAAAATTTTTTTTGAACTTTAAATTTGAATATCTTAACAAAAACTTATTCAATTTTAAGGATTTAGTATTTATTTTAATTCTACAAATTTGTAGAATTAAAATAAATATTAAATCATCAAAATTAGATAAGTTTTTGTCAAGATATTCAAATTTAAAATTCAAGAAAATTTTAATAAAAACAATTTGTTTGGATTCTGTTGACTTACTCCTATATGTTTTAAAATAATAATAAAGAGCTAGTACAAGCAAAGTAAGAAAAGAAGCTATAAGATATCTTGAAGTCTGGATATCAGAAAAAGGTAAAAAGAAATATAATGAAGCTATTATCAGGAAATCAATTTTAGTGCTATTCTGCACAGATCTGCAAAAAATTAAATAATAAATTTAATAAAAATTTGTATAATCTTTGGGTTTGCCACTGACAGATACAGAAATTAAATGCAATTCTGCACAAATCTGTAAATTTTCAAAATTTTGCAGATTTTTATCAAAAATTTTATAAAAATCTATACTTTTTTTATATTTTTACAGATCTGTGCAGATTTATACCTATTTTACTTTTCAGATGATTATTATAAAAGAAATTACAAGAATATATAAAGCAATTATATAGAAAAAAATATTCATGAGCCAGTTAGTATATTTAAATAATAATTTACTCATGCTTAGTATTAAGTATAGCTTCAAATATTATTTTTATTTAAAACCTCATACAAGTAAATACAAAAACTAATTTAGACACTAATTATAAATAAGATAAGATTAGCAAAATTAGCTTCAAATAGTATGTATAGTCATATAAAGATTTTAGATTTACAAACAATTTAGCAGAATCAGCTCATATATCATATTATAGAGCTAATTATATATTTAAACAAACAAAATAAAGTAGGACTTATTACAAGATTAAGAGTAAAAAAAGCATAACTAAGCTATATGAATATAAGTAATATAGTTACTAGCTTCAGTTTAACAAATAAATTTAAAGCAGAAGATGATATAGATCAAAGAAAAATAATCTTTTCCTTAATTTGGTATATCTTTTATGATCTTTTACTATATTCAGTTCAAAAAACAAAAAATATGAGTTATAAAATAATAATAGAATAATAGCTCTAAAGAAATATTATATCAGTAAGTAGTTTTTTTTTTTTTTTGTTATTAAGATAGCTTATATTGCTAAAAAAATTTTATTATAATTGTATATGAGATATCTATTGATAGTCCCTACTGTTTGTAATTACATGAAGAGTGTATAACAAGCTATATATACAACTTTAGTTATTGTCTATTTTAAGTAGTCTGCTGTACAGGTGATTAGACTACCTGATTGGTTCTATATTATGCTACCATATCTGTAACTTATTTATGAGTTACCTATTTAAATACTCTATTTATTAACCTATACAGATCTAACCTAATATTACTGCAATACCTAACTGCTTAAGTCAGCTAGCTTGTTACAGATCCATTTATCTAGAATGGCTTAGGTCTTCTCAGAATATATTATATTTAACATATTGTAGATATCACAAAGCTAGTTAACTTTGAAGTATACTTACTAAAGTAGTCTGTATCTATTTTACATATTCATCTAGCTTAGACTCTTGTAAATGTTCATACAACTCTAGTTCCTACTGTAGCTCTTTACTAGTTTCCTGTATTTTATCTTCTCAGATATTTCATGAGACAAATCCTCCTAATCCAGTTAGCTGCCAAACCAAGTTGATGTTACTGATCCTCCCTGTAGAATGAATTTATACATATTTGACTCAATCTGCATCTTTTGATGATAGTTTCTTTTTTGAATTAATCATTAGCTAGTATGACTGTCGAAAGCCATACTACTTCACTAACTCAAGATTTCTACTATCAGGTCCCTTGCCTGTAGATCCTATTAAAATTTTTTATATAATGTTATATCTCACTAAACATCTCATCATACTTCCAATATCTGGATGATATTAGTGCAATGTGATTTACAGGATTACAACCTCAGAAACAAATAGGGTTTACTATAAGTTAAGTACAAAGATCTAGGTAATTATTCAAATTCATTAACAGTAGGATTTGAATCTCAGATTACTTGTATAGTGGTCTGGTAATCTAATCTCAATAAGTAGTTTTTACATATGCTGATAATATAATCTAGATAGCAAGATCTAAAAAAAGCTATAGAGAATAGTAAATATTGCTAATAAATTCTATACTCTAAATAATATTGAAATCAATAGCAAGAAATTAGAGTTAGTAGTTATTAATATTAACAAAAAAGAAAAAATAAATCAAGATCATTATATAATTAAAATAGATAAAAAAAAGGAATAAAGCAATTGCCAAAAAAAATACTAGTGTATATAGATACTTAGGAGTTTGGATTACAAGTAAAGACAACCAAAAGTGTAGTTTAAATATTATACAAAATGAAGTCAGTAGAATATACAAGGCTATAAAATAGAAAAAAATATCTGCTAGTTAATTACTATATCTAAATAATAGTATATTATTACTAATATAGAATACAGACTTCAAACAAGTTTTCTAACAAAATCAATTTGTAACAAAATCTAAAAACTAATATAGATTTTAATCAAAAACAAGTTAGAATTAGCTAGTACTATAGCAAACTCTATATATAATCATATTAGCTTTTTTAAACTTAAATCTATCTAACAAAATCAGTTAACATACTAATTTATAGAGCTAACAATATATCTAAACAAAAAAGATATACTAGGTATAGTTACAAGACTAAGACTAAAAGAAAAATAACTGCAAAGCAAAAATTTAAAATATCCAACAAGCAGAAAATACAAATTCAATAGAAATATATCTAAATATAACTTGATATTTAAAGCATTGCATGAGTTTGCTAAATTAGATCTTTATATCAACAAACTTATAGAAAATGCAGATAAGCTAGATGAAATAGAAATAAAAATCTATAGTTTACTAGAAAAGAAGAATATATAGTCTTTCACTACTACAAATAGAATGAATCTTTTTATTCTAGAGCAATTAATAGATAGCTTAAGAAAGTATATACTAACCTAGTAGCAAATCAAACATATAAGATTACTTCAAAAGAAGAGATATATATCAAGCTGATTCCTGAATCTTGAACAAAGAGTATTTAAAAAAAGTAAAAGTAGAGAAATAAAAAATATATTTAAAATTAAGAATATAAATAAAAAGATAATAAAAATTAAGCTAAAGAGAATATTTTAAGATAGAAAGAAAAAAGAATAGTTCTTTTTCAAAATGAATAATAAACTGCAACTAGACAAAGTTATAAAAAAATTAGAGAAAAACATAGTAGCAGAATATTAGAAAAAAGAATTAGAACAGAGATCTAAATGTGAAATCTTTATTAGATACAAAAGATATATTAGAAAAAATTCTAATAATAGTACTTGTGAAATTAATGTAAAACTTAACAAATAGTACCAAATAGTAAATATAACTAAAGAAAGTAAAAATATTATTCTAAGAGCATCTATCTCAGCATATATAGAAAAGAGGAATTTAGTAGATATTTCTAGAATAGTGCAAAAAGTTAGAGTAAAAATTATAGCAGTAACTCTTAAGAATACAATTATAGAAGAAAGTATAAGAAATTATGAGATCAAAGAAAACTTAATAGAATTACAGTAGATAGTAAACTAAAAAGAAGAGAAATAGTAGAGTTTTATACAAACAAAGTAATAGTTATAAAAGAGGAAAAAAAAAAATAAAATAGAGATCAGATGAATAGTGAAAACTAAAGATAGATTAGATAATAATATTAGTTTTAGTAATAGTATAGAAGATTAGCTCTCTTCAACTCATGCTGAATTAGATGCAATTTGAACTGTTTTACTAGTAACACTTACAGAAACCTAAATTTATATATTTACAGATAGCAAAGCTACAATAGAAGCTATTGAAAATATAACATTATCAATAAGCTGAAAGATTATTTTAAAATCAAAAATAGAAGCTTGCTAAGCCAAATAAGAAGTTGTTATAAAGTAAGAAGTTTAAATCTGAGACTTTATAAAATTAAAAAACATAGTAGTGATATTGGTAACAACTTAGCAGATAAACTCATAAAAAGAGATCTAAGCTTAATTAGTACTCTAAGTATACTAGAGCTAGATCAGCAGATATTAATTATATTCTTAAATAGAAAAATTAAAGTATAGATAGCTTATTGAAAACTTTCATAAACATTACTTCTGCAGTATACTATGAAACAGAATAGTTAAAACTAAGTGAAATAGTAGATATCTTAAAGCAAAATTATGAAGATACTAGAAATGACAAACTAATTTGAAGTAATATGTGATAGGTTCTAAAGAAGCTACAAGACAAAAAATATATAAGCATAAAAAAGAGCAAAGTACTGATATTTTGAATAAAATATATAAATAATATACTATCTACAAAAGATATATATTTCTAAAGAAATTCAAAACTATACAAAAATCAAAGATGCATCACATGCTTCTAAAATGATAAAACCTTGTATTATATTACAGAATATGAAATATATCAAAAGATTTAGAAAAATCTGAAAGAAAAAGTAATATAACTAATAGGACTCAAAGTCTTATTATAGTATGATATCTCTTTAAATACTAATTTACTCAAAAAAACAATCTTCAGAAAATAACAGAATACAAATTTTGATAATAGAAGATTACTACTAAGAGAATTTATGAATGTTAAACAATAAAGAGAAATTATAAAAATGACTAGCTCTAAAAGAAAAACAAATTTGATTTTAGTTAAGTTTATAGAGTAGTTTTGAAATTGTTTCTATGAATAATTATAGAAGTTTTATTATAAGATAATAGCTGAATAAGAAAAGAAGAATAATATTTTAGGAAAAGATAAAAAAAAAAAATGAAAAAGAAAAAGTATAAAGCTAAATAAAAAAAAAATTACATCTACAGATATATTTAAAAAAATATAAAAAGAAAAAGAAACAAATATTTAGAAGGAAACAAGTAAAAAAATTGATTAATAGGTTTATTTTAGTATAAAAAAAAGATGTTTAAAATTTAAAACAAAATAGTAGATCTTGATATAGACTAGTAGTAACCTCTTAGTGATTAGTAACTAGTAAGCTATATACAGCTTAATATTTCTATGAGAGAAAATATTGTTATAGCAGATCATATCTGAGTATCAAAACATAGCTAAGTGAGTTTAGAATAATTAAAGAAGAGTATTTTAGTATAGTTTATATAGTAATTTACTTTATAGTTTATATAAGTTTTTTCTTAATAAAATGATGAGCAAGATTATCTAAGTTATAAAAAAAATATATATATATATTTTCTAATTTTTCTAAATATTTTACAAGTCAGATTCTTTCAAATCTAATAAACTACAAAGTTAGATTAATAATGCTGAATTACTAATATAAATTTTCTGATTATAATAATTTTTTTCTTATAGAATATATTTACTTGTATTTGATTTGATTTATATTTTTTAAATAATAATTTTTTTTTAAATCAAATATTTGATAATTTAACTATCAAAAACTATATTATTTTCCTAACTCAAGATTTCTACTATACAGATCTTCTACTTAAAATCATATTAAAATTTATTTGTATAATATTATATTATATTTATAATATTAGTATATCTTAATTTACAAGATTATAATACTTAAAAGCAAACAAGATTTACTAAAAGTTAAATACAAAAATCTAAATAATTATTCAAATTTATTAATAGTAAAATTTGAATCTCAGATTTTTTATATAGCAGTCTAGCAACTTAACTACAATACTAAGATTACTAGATTTTTTTAAAAAATTTAAAACACTTATATATATAAAAAACTTAAATAAAACTTGATATAAAAAAAAACTTAACAAATATTTAATTAAATTTAATGAATTTTTTTTATTTTTATTCTATATTTCTGTAAAATAAAAATAAAAAAAATTTTATTGAATTTGATTAAATAGTTGCTAAGTTATCTTTACTCAAAGTTTTACAAAATTTTATCACAGCTATTATTTTAATAAATATTTTAAGCTTTGTAAAACTTGAATAAAGATAATTTGACAACTACCAAACCAAATTCGATAAAAATTTTTTTATTTTACTTCTACAGAAATGTAAAATAAAAATAAAAAAAATTCATTGAATTTGATTAAATGGTTGCTAAGATATTTTCACTCAAAGTTTTACTTATGTTTTTTGTATTTATATTTTATAGATATTTTATATTTTCTAAGACTTTGAATCAAGGTAACTCATTAACAACCCAACCAAATTCGATCTTGCTAATTCTACAAGTTCAGTAGATTCAAAATAAAATAAAAAATTGTCGAATTATAATAGATGGTTGCCAAGTTATTTTCTCTCAATGTTAGAAAAATTTCAAATATCTTCTGAAAGAAAATTTGAGATGCTCATGCGGTGTCGATAGCAATCCCCATAATATATAGGTATCGGTATATCATTCGATATAGACCAATGATAATATTGATCTGCAATCAGATCACTATAAAACATTTTTAAATCTAATTTATTTTTTCTTACTCTCAGTCTAATATCCATTCACGTAGGTAAAAAAATCCATCCGTCCAAATTATAAATTGTATATTTTTTCTTTGTACAGATCAATTAATTTCTGTATATAAATTACAGTCACTTGAACAAAATGAGAGCAAAGTGGAAGAAAAAGAGAACTAGACGTCTCAAACGTAAAAGAAGAAAGATGCGTGCTCGCTCCAAAGTAAGTTTTTTGAGTACATTAAAATTTTTTTAGAAGCGTTAGTACACTGACAAAATAATTAATATTTTATTCATTCATTGTAGTAAATTTCTTAGCGGCAAAGTTACCTAAATAACTTGAATTGCTCTGAAATTGATATAATTTTCAATTCTTTCTGTACTTTTGTTACAAATATCATTAAAATATTGGAAAATAAAATGTTCATTATTTTTATAATCATTATTGAATCATTATTAATTTATATAAATTTTACAGTTGAATCTCTTGATTCATTAATTTATCATGGAGAAAAAAACCTTAATACATGAGTGACAATATAAAGAATTATTCGATTTATAAATATTTTTATTAGAAACTCATTCTGTTACATAAATCATTAAAAAATGATAACTAAACAATGATTACGAATTTGTTTTAGTTTCAATCAAAGGTTTCAAGCTTCTGACCAATGTTTCGTAGAAAACTTTTTTTTCACTTAGAGCATAGGAGGGATTTTGCCCGATTAATATTTGTACTGATTCGAATTGATTCACTACATTATCTTTTTCGCTTATATTCCGAATGGAATCAGGAACAGAAAGATAGCGATCATAATCACCACCTTTCAACTCTAATCTTAATGCTGCTTCTTCTTCTTTACTTTCTGATGAAGTAATTTGAGAAGCAGTAAAATCGGACCAATTAATGTCTTCCGCAATAAATTCCTTTGCTTGAATTTTGTTCAAATCATCAATATGC
>CAJVPM010001848.1:0-11058 GCA_910592325.1 Scutellospora calospora | reverse complement strand
TATTATCTATAATTATTTTTTTAATATTTTTGCATTTTAAAAAAGTAAATCAGAGCTGAATGAATACAAAAACGCAGACAAATTTGCCTGCCTCAGTCTACAATCTAAGGGATACCAATATCAATCTGATATTAGAAGTATGATAAAATGTTTGAGAAATATAATATTATATAAATAAATTTTAATAGAATATATGAGCATAAGAGACCTGCATAATAGAAATTTCAAATTAGATAAAATAGTATAAATCTTAATAGTTATGCTAACTAACATTTAATTTAAAAAAAAGTCTAAGTATAAAGAATACAAATCAAGTAGATACAAATAAATCTGTTATATAAGATCGAACAGCAACACCAACTTAGCTTGATAACTAACTAGATTTGAGAGAATCTATCTTATAAAACATTTAGAAAAACTAAAAGACTAATCTGATGAAAAGCTATAACAAGAACTAAATTTGTATAAATACTGATAAAGATATATGTTAATTTAATTAAGATATAGCATAGTATAGTTGAAATCATCTACAAATTTTTTCTTGAATAAAACTAATAAAGTATTTTGAAATAAAACCTTTCCTAGTAAGACAATTTGAAATACAAGTTAATCTAAGTAATTCTTAAATAAGACAATATAGGATTAATGTAGATAAAAATATTAGATTAAAAAATAAGGTTTCATAATAATGCCAGAAAGTTTAAATAAAGTATCTACAGACAGATACTAGATATAGCAATCAGTAGATAACCTAAAAAAACAAAACCTTTAAATAAACAATAACTAAAGTTATACATATAACCAATTATACTCTTACTAACTAATATAAACTTAAAAAATAATACTTAATAAAAATCTGCAAACAGCTTGTTGAAAAAATAAAAAATATTATTAATATAAAAATCTACAAACAGCTTATTGAAAAATAAAAAATATTATTAATAAACTTTTTAATTTATAAAATAATATAATGTATCAAAAGTGATGATATAATAATAAATTATTGAGAATTTTATTTTAATAAATTTAAAGTTAAATAAATTGTTAAAAATGAATAATGATTTTGTTATTATTATACGCGCTATAATATGAGTTAAATCAGTTTTTTTTTTTTTTTTTTTAGTAACGAAAATCTCTATTCAAGAATTAAAACATTCTAAGATGCTTCTAAAAAGTCTTCTACTCACAAAGATGTTAATAATTATCTATCTGATTGAATTACTCATTTGATGCTTTACGATGCGATGCAGGTTTGAGTTTCAATTGTACATTAATTCTACTTGATAAATTATAACTAAAATTAAACTATATTCTAAAGTAAATTATAGTTTCATAGAAATTATATATGCAAGCATCGAACAATTAGATTGTAATACTCGCAACATACCATATGCGCGATTATAATCAAAAGATCGACTTGTGTCAGGATAAGAGATATTGATGTCAATGATCACAAATTAATCACAAGTCAATTGCTAGATTTAGATCGATTCTTTCTTTCCCCTTACAAAATAGTACTTGGATTTGTTATTAGATTTTAATCAGGTGAATATATTTTTTTTACATCAGATAATCTGATAAGTTTAAGTATTTAAATAAAATTTAAATATTCGTTATATTGAATGAAATATCAACGTGATTTCTTTGAAGTATTGTGCATAAGTAGGAGAAGTTGATAATAAAGGAGAGAGTAAATTCAGAAGCATAATTAAAATAGAGAAAAATGTTGAATATAACATCTAGCGAAAGTTTAACGAAAATTCAAGGGTTTCTTCGATGGATATTACAATGATCAATTTAAAAGACAAAAATAAGAAGGTCAAAAAAAAAAATAAATACCTTTTAATACTGAACACAATGGCGAATGACTTTTTAGCAATGCGAGGAATATGACCATAGATATCAGTATGTTTTACGCAATTTTGTGTAAGTTTCGGTAAATCAATAGTTCATGTAATCATAGCTTTGAACACATGGTGTTATAATTTTTCATCATTTTCATCATTTAAATGTCGTAATGATTGAGCTCCAAAGAGCGACAATGCGAATCATTTATTCCCTCACAATCAAAATATAAAAACCAAATTGTAAAAAAAAAATAAAAAAAAAAATAAAGTAATTTCAAATCATAGGTATAGGATTATATTGTGCAATTTAATAAAAGATTATCGATTAGCCTTGTTGTTCCAACGTATAGAGCACCAGATAAAATAGCACCACTTTCACCAACTTCGTCAATTTCTTGCAAATTTATAGAATCCACAAGCGAAAGATAATCTAATTTTATAGAAAACCCTAAATTTTGATCATTCACGTATTTGGATTTATTTTCAATGAGTTCATACGCAGGAGAAAGAAGACTTCTTCGATCACGAATATTTTGTTCAAATGCACTCTTTACCACGTTCAAACTTTGATATAATAATGTGGCAACTTTTCGCATTTCAGGTGTGAGATATCTATTTCTAGAACTCATGGCTAATCCATCTTCCTCCCTTACAGTGGATCCAACATGCATTTCCATTGGAAAATGTAAATCACGAATTAAATTCTTAATAACTATACATTGTTGAACATCTTTCTGACCAAAGAAAACATGATCAGGTTGGACGATGTTAAATAATTTTACAACTACAGTCGCAACACCACGGAAAAATGTGGGACGAGTCGCGCCTTCCATCTTTTTTTTTTTTTTAATAATAAAATAAATTGATATACACTATAATTGCTAATAAATATGATATCAATTCAATTATAGTAATTTACCTGATGAGATTTTCCCTTTACTTCTACAAAAGTACCAAGTTGTTTATCTACATCCGTAACAATTCCGGTCGGATAGATATCTTCAACTTTTGGGAGAAAAACAGCATCAACATTATTCAAGGCAGTTATTTTAGCAAGATCATCAGATAAAGTACGAGGATACTTGTCAAGATCTTCATTAGGAGCAAATTGAGCAGGATTTACAAAAATAGAGACAGCAACAGCCTGACAAAGTTCGCTTCCTTGCTTCACTTAACGAATGAAACAGTAAAACAGTGATAAGTCATATTATACTTCATTAAAACTTATTTTTTTGGAAATAATCCAATAATTCACTTAGGCTCAAGTGTCCTTCATGTAAGCAACCCATGGTAGGAATAAACCCGACGAGTTTTCCTTCCTTAACCATTTGGCGACGCCAATTACGTAACGAAGGTATATTTTCAAAAATTTGCATATTCTTTAAGATTGAACTTCTCATGTTTAGAACATATTGTTATTTTTATATAGTTAGAAACTGAGTGCATTTTAAAAAAATTATTTTAGAGTAAAAATCACATGAAAATTCAACTGATAAAAATTAAGTTTTTTATCGGCCAATAAAAAAAACCATCTGAAATAGGTATCAAGCTTTTTTTTGAATAGGTTATCTTAATAAATTTTGAGTAAATTCATTTTACTTTGTCCACGTACGTACAACACTGGCTGTCCCACTACTCATGATGAACTTATAAAAAATACCGATGGTAATAAAGATATTATTATATAAATGATAGTGATATTTTAAATTATGTGTTTAATTTTTTTAATCCATTCTAATAATAGGCGTATATTATGAAATGTGGCAAAAGCAATTACGCGACGACGAAACTGCAACTAAGGTTATTGACAAAACCGAAGTGCAAAGTACTGGCGCATCTCGAGACAGAATAAATCATCAACATGAAAAAATTCCAGGGTCAGGAATTCTCATTTCATACTCTTTTGGAAGTTTATAAATTAATCGATCTAACTCCAAGCGTACGTTTCTTGAATTTATATTTAAGATCTTTTTGAAATTTAATGAAAACAGCTTTTTTTTTTTTTTTTAGGAAGTTGAAGAATTAGTTGATGAATGGAGATAATATAATCTAGCAAGGATACTATAATCTAGCTATATAATCTAAGAACATTAGTAAATAATTTGTATAACTATCGATAACCAAAGTAACCAAAGTTGAATATTTTTATACCGATATACCTATATTTTATTTGTGATACATTATCTACTGTATCTTATGACTAGACTAATGTTGTACAAATTATTTTGAACTAGTACATCTTTAAATCTCAAAAAAAAATCGATATTAAAAAAAAAAAAAAAAAAAAAACGATCGATATTTTAAATACAATGATATTTTATACCTTATGGTAATTTTACAAATATCAATACAAGACAGATCATTTAATACACAACTTACAAATGAAGGAAAATAATCAGTATTCTGAGCTATTTACGAGCTCAAAAAAGCATATCAAACCATTTGTAGATATATTTTTTTGTTCTAATCTAATTTAGAAGAAGCATCAACCGCACTATGAGCAGCTTCTTTTATTACTCCGTCAACTTTATTTTTCCAGTTATTCAAATTCTTGTCAATATCTCCTTGATAGGATAAGAGAGTTGGTCTCAAGAATTTAGAATAAATAAGCTGAGCACCTCTGAAGGGTGGAAGTAATAACCTATAATGAATATGTGAAAAATATGAAATTTTAATATTTATTACGTATTAAATTGTTTTAAGCGAGTGTTCATCGAACTATTCTTTGTGTCACCCATTTATTACTATATTTACAAAATTAAAAGATAAACTCACCAAAGGAAAAAGATAGTTTTGAAGAAGAAATAGAATGGGATCCAGTAGAGGATAATATCAGAGAAGAATTCGATCATATTAATAAACCCATAAACTGTCCTAAAAAAAAAAAAAAAAAAAAAAAAAAGTGATTTAATTATGATAATCATAATGACGAAATATCCGCCTGAAATATAAATGTTACGTCCAGAAAAAACGCCCATATAAAAGTCGGACATTTAAAAATTAACTTAAAAAAGCTCTTTACCAGTAAGTAAGCCATTGAACATCGTCTGAGGTCTCTGGACTTTCAATAGCCTTAAACGAAGCATAGGCTGTGTTAAAATAGTCGTCGAATTAGACATTTAGTTAGAAATTTTGTAACGTAAGTTGTTTCTACTACTTGTTTTCGTGTATACCTGGATAAAGCCAACCGATAACGTCGGAAAGCAATTCACCCCAAACGTTGAAAAAGATCAATGTAAATACGAATGTTACGACTCCAGCGGCCATATAAGTTTTTGGAACATTAGTCTGTTTTTCCAAGGCACAAATTTGAGGATATTTTGAGAGCTCCTTGTCAGCTTGGGCATTAAAATACTTTAATCTTTCTTGAATAGAATCCATTTTTTTTTTTCGTTTAATAAAAAGAAATATATATAATGTTAAGGTCGTGAAAAGGACTTTTTGCTACAAACACCAATTGGGCCTTTAAATATCACCTCAAAATTTCTTAATTCGCTGAATAATCCATAGAAATGATGATTGTTCTGATAACGATAATGCAATTTTCAAAGCACAGGTAACACGAACGTGACATTTAATCCGCAAACTTTACTTTCCCACAGTTGAACATTGCAGCAAATCCTTGCCTCAATTTCTTTATCGACTCATCTAACATACTCTTTGGAACTTTTTCTTTGTCCAAAAATAAGTTAGATAATACAGCAATATGTATAAAAGTGGAAATAAACCGCAATAAAAAAAAAAAAAAAAAATTATACATAACTAATTTCATGTACCATTCGATCACGTGCTAATCACACATAATTTCATAATACGTAATACAATTAATAGAGATTGTTTAACGTTAACAATACATACTCATATATTTAATCTACCTCTTTTTCTTAGGTTCAATGTTTTCGTTTTTATCTTCATTTTTATCTTTCTTTTTATCTTTATTCGTCCCAATGGCTACACCTCAACAGCTTTGGAATATTGGTGCAATTCTAGGTAACATATTAACTTAAATTTTTTCGCGTTTAAATAATGCTTACTAAATCAACGCTTTAAATTGAGTAGGTGCTTCAGGAATTGCGTTGGGCTCGTACGGCAAGGGTCTTTTACTATAAATGGTCATGCAACATTTAGCATAATATATATTAATCTTAAATTGAACTTTCTAGGAGCACATAAGATTAAAAATTCTGAAAAATCAAAGGTAACCTAAGCTATCCGTATTATTTGTTCATACAAAAAAATTTCTATATAAATGTGTTTTACGTTACATATCTGATTTATATATATATATATACATTCTAAAAAAATATATATTTTTTAGAGTTGGGAAATAGCAACTTATTATCAATTAATTCACTCAATTGCACTTATTGCTTTTTCAAACCTAAGAAATCCTGCTACAAATAAACCACCAACATTAGCTGGTAGTTTAATCGCTGTAGGTACCATTTTATTTTCTGGTAGTATATATTTCTTAATTTGGAATAAATCAAAATCAAAATCTAAGTTAGGTTTTATAACCCCTGTTGGTGGTATCTTAATGATGGCGGGCTGGGTTACTTTATTATTATTTTAAATGAATTTTATTAATTCAAAAATTTTTATAATAATGCAAATTAATAATTTTATAATAATTTTTTATCCGAATTTTTGGTTTTAGATCATATAAAAAATATTAATTTCGATTTTTTTAAATTATATTTTTAATTTTTTTTTTATATTATTGAAGGGCTTATTTTGGTTTTATTTTTTTATTATAAATATATTAATGTTAAATTTTATATTTAATATTAAAGTTTTGTAAAATAAATATTATGATATTAGAAATTGAAACAAATTTATATAACGTTAAAATCTAGTTTAGTTCTAATACTTAAGTTATTTTTTTTTTTATTAACTACTAAATAAATTTGAATATTAAAAGTTTAATTAAACTAAAACTTGACTTTTAAACTTTTTGTAATTTTCTTTAACATACTATCTCTTGCTAATTTAAATTCTAAACTAAATATTCTTCTGTTCTTATCTACTTTTTCTTCTTCTCTTGTAAGAAAATCTAGTTTAATTTCTTTTATTTTTTTTCTTAACTTTACTGATTTTCTTATTTTTAAGTGATATTTTTTTACTTTTCTTTCAATTATTTGTTTTAGTACATTTTTCAGTTCAAATATCCTTTAATTCAAAAGTTCCAAAACATGTATCAAAACTTTGTAGTAGATTTTTCTGTACTAATTACTTCTTTTATTTTTTTATATTATTTTTGTTTAGGATCTTTTACAACTATTTGATATTTTGTATTTGTTTTTCTTCTTCAATTATTCTTGAGATGATCTATAATATCTTTTAGAAATCTTAATTTTCTTTTTTTTCTAAACTTCCAAAATTATTCTTAATAATATTTCTTGTATTTTTTCATAGTAGATAATATATTTATTTAATTCTAGTTCTTTAAAATATTTTTTGTATATATTGTCTTTATAAATATTAGGTTTTTTGATATTTAATACTCTAACTATAAGAAGTAAGTTTTTAATATATTTGACTTTAAATATATAGAGATAATTTGTTTTTGTACTTATTCTTTTCTACTTATAGTAGCTTTTTAATAAGCTTTTAAATAATTTCTAGTTTTAATTTCTAAAATAATATTAATATTATTTATTTTTTTCTTTCTTAATTAAATCTATTTAGCTTTATATATTGTTTGAACTATTTTTTTAACAAAAGCTTTAAGTAGTATATCAAGTTTATAATTATTTTATTCTAGAATAAACTTAATATTCTTAATATTAATATTATTAATTTTTAACAAAAAGCTATTATTTGTATCTTCTTTTGCTAGCTGATTTGCTATATTATTATAAGTTTTCTAAATAAGTTTTAACTTTAATTAGATCTAGTTATACTTTTTTGTTTCTGCAAACTTTAACTATTGCTCATAAGAAGCTAATATAAGTTCTTCTATACTATATTTTTTATTTATTAAATAAAAGACTAGATATAAGTAGAAAAGGAAATAGAAACACAAATTTTGATATATAGATCATGAATTAGCTTAAAAATACTAACTATATAGAAGTCTTTCATTTCTATAACTCAGACTATTCAAGTATCATAGTCAAATAGCAAGATATTAATAAGAATAGATTATATATAGACAATAAATAGTAAGAGCATGACCTTGAGCAAGAATAATATGAATGTTGAAAGTGTAATCTTAAAGGAGCATGATATAAATATTGAAAACATGATTTTGAGAAAGAATGATATGAATGTTGAGAATGTAATCTTGAGAGAGAAAGAGAAAGAAAATAATATAAATAATATAAATAGGATAGTGAATAATATAAACAGAAAAGTATTTGTTGCATTAGTTGTAATAATTCTAATAGTTGTCTAGTATTTTGATAGTATAAAAAGTATAAAGAGAATTGATAGAAATGTAATTGTTGTACTAAGAATTAATATGATTAGTTCATTCTTAAAAAGATTTCTTAAATACTTACTATACTTTTAGAATCTTTTTTTAATTTTTTTTTTTATATTTTAAGTGATCTTGCCTGTCATTTATTAAGAGAAAGCTAACAATAAGCAAAAAATAATCTAATATAAAAACTATACTAATTTGTTCTCTCTAGACTAATCTGGACTAACTCAGCTATCTCAAGGGTACCCAAGTTCGATCTACTGCAGAAGCTATTTTCTTATGAAAACCTTAGTCTGTATATACAGACATTCAGAATCTGATCAACAAAGGCAACTCCCAGCTATATATCAAGATTCTAGGTCTTTCTCTATCTAGTTAGAGCTAAGTAAAGAGAAGTTAGTACCTAGTCTCAAGATATAAAAAAATTAAAAATTGTATAGACCTAAGTGGTCACAGTCTATAACGAAATCTATACTAGAAAAACCTGCTACAGATAAAGAAAACTAATATAGAACAAAAAACAGAAAAAGAAAAAAGATAACCAAGTACCCTATAATCTGAGTCAGGCTTAAAAATTTTAAGTTGTGCAACTTATAACCTATCTCAAATAATTCTCTTTCTAACGTAAAGTCCATCTTAGAAAATCAAATCCTATAGCATCAAGGTCATATTACAGACACAACAACAAACAAAGTACGTGACTTTGTTTACTACATGAGGTTGCACATTCATAGAGTATTTCTGAAAATGGAAGGAGTAAACAATACTAATCTTTTGTAGGGGAGAACTTGGATTTCCTACTTTTGTCGAAAAAAAGGAAGACTAAGAGGAAAAAGCTTGTGATAGAATATTGTTTTTTGAAGCCCAAAGGAGTATGTAAACAAAATAGTTTATTGTCCTCTATTCTTAAGTCTTCTTTTACCAACTTCGTTAACAAAGAGCTCTTTTTTTTTGTCTCTTTACTAAAATTTTTTATACAAAGGCTCTACCTGCCAATTATCTTGTATAATATTACTTTTAGCTTACATGTTAAATATACAAAGGAGTCCCTAGTAGCAAGTCTAGTTGACCTCCATAAAAACCATTATATTGTAAAAAAACCTTCTTTATCATCCATAATAAAATTTTTGTTTTTTGCTTTTCTGAATTTTTGGAAAAAAAGATCGTCGAAAAGAGTTTAGAATTTTTTTTTTTTTTTTTTTTTTTTTTTTTTATTATTATTAAGGTGGCTTCCTTTGCTGATTAGATTTTATTAATTTGTTATTACAGAGCTACCACATGAGTAGACTTCTAGGGTTTTATAGTTACATGATGAGTGTACAACAAGCTATACATACAACTTTAGTCATTGTCTAATTTAAGTAGTTCACTATACAGACAATCGACCATCAGTTGGTTCTACACATGCTGCCATACCTGCAACCCACCTGTGAGTTACCTATTTAAACATTCTGATCATTAATCCTTCCCTCCATCCCAAACCAACGTTACCACTATGACCGACCACTTAAGCCAGCTGGTTTACCTGTAGATCCATTTACTGCACAGCTTAGGTCCTCTTGGGATACGTATGCCCAACATATTGTGAGCTACAGAGCTCTGGTTAACCTTGGAAGCATACCTACTAGAGTGGTCTATGTCTATTTTACGAATTTACCTAGCTAAGACCCTTGTGGATATTTATGCGACTCCAGTTCCTATTGTAGCTCTCCACTAGTGTTGTTTACAGATCTCGCCGAGGCCTATCATGAGCTAGATCCTCCTAATCTAGTTAGGCGCCAAGCTATGTTGGTGTTACTGTAACATATAGTGATCACCACTGTGATATAGACTTATACACACCTAACTCAATTAAAGTCTTTGAGTACTGTGTTCTTCTGAATTAAGTGTTAGCTGGTGTGACTGTTGAAAGCCGTACTATTTCACTTACTTAAGGTTTCTACCATGCAGGTCCTCTGCCCATAGATCCTATTAAGATTTATTCGTATAATATTACGTCTCTCCAAACATTACATCATACTTTCAATATTCGGATAATATTGGTACAATGTGATTTACAGGGTTACAACCTCAGAAACGAACAGAGTTTACTGTAAGTTGAGTACAAAGGTTTGGATAATTATTCAAATTTGTCGACAGTGGGATTTGAACCCCAAACCTCTTGCATAGTGATCTGGCAACCTAACTACTACACTAAGATTGCCAGACCTAGTTTAGAATCTTTTTTTAAACTATTAAAGTTATAATTAATTTAAATATTTTACTATTAAAGATTATTGAAATAGAGTAATTTGATATAGTAAAATTATAGAGATATCATAATAAGTTGTTTTTGTTATTTTCTATTTCAAAGACTGAAAAAAAATACTTTATTTTTCTAATACTTTATCAGTTGTACTTATATAACTAAAAAAATAATAATAATAAGAATAATAATTTAAATAAATAAGAAAATTATACAATTAAATATACTCTAATAATGATATAACTTATCTCTTTTGTTTTGTTATTATACAATTTCCTAAGATTAATTCACTATTTATGTTATTATAAAAAAGTTAAAATGTAAATATAATAAAGATATAATTACTTAAGTATATATATTTTTTATTAATAAAAATAATAATCGATCATGATTATTTCAAAGACTGCTAATTAATATTAAATTTAATTTCAAATTACTAATAATAAAAAAGTAACTAAACGATTATTTCCCGTACATCAATTTTATACACAAAACAAAAACTGAAAAAAGGGGAAAAGTTACAAAAACTACTAACAAAATTA
>CAJVPM010001847.1:0-11060 GCA_910592325.1 Scutellospora calospora | reverse complement strand
TATTTTTATATTGAATATTTCCATTCCAATCAATTGGATTATAACCACCAACCAATTGATTTGTATTTAAAATTTTCCCCACTATAATTGTTGCACCTTTGTTATCACATTTTTGATGAAATATTTGTGATGAAATACCATCTACGCTTCTTCGAAAAATAAGATTAAAATCATAATGAATTTTATTTAAATTATCATTATCATTAGTTTGTTTATTGATCCATTTTGCAAATAATAGTGCAATTTTGTCATTAATTAAAACAGAGTCGATTTTATTGTTGCCTAATCTAACCTGAAATTTGTTGTAGAGTGGTACGGCATCTGAAACCAAATAAGAACGTAATATATCCTCTATTAGATTATCAGGAAGAAGGTGTCTTAATGGCCATACTTCAAGCATGAACTTTTCCCGATCCATTTGATGAAATCTGATGTGTTTAATTAATTCATGTAATGTCTTTTCTAATTTATTAAAGTCTTTATACGTAAAGTTTGCCACTTTATTATTAAGTGTTGGATTTTGAACAATTCCCCATTCAATTAGTCGTTTCCAAATGGCACATTCTTTCATTTTGAGATTATCACATTTAAGAATAGATATAAGCATATCTTCTTCTAACGAAAGGAAGTCGTCTGAATTAAAAAGTAAATAAGGATTTTTACAAATAGTCTCTAATAAAACTTCTTTAATATTGTCTAGTGCTTTATGACGAGTAATTAAGTGAAGTATTTTAACAATATCTTTTTGTAAAAAGTCTTGACAATTTTTAGTAAAGGTCTCAAGAGAAACTTTTTTAAGTTTATCGAATGATTCATAACAGACAATAATTTCAAATATTTTAATAGGATCATACTGTAAAAATTTATAACAATTTTGAATTAAAAATTCTTGAATATAATTAATAAGTCTTTGAATTCCAAGTTCATCTGAAGCGACTAAAAGTTCCAAGATAATATTTTTTTCTTGATTTTTAAAATCCACTATTCCACAATATAGATACCTATTTAAATAAAGTATATGAAAATTATTATATTATAGATTTTAAAATCTTGAATGTTGATAATTTAAATTACTTACTTTAATATAATTTCAACTACTAATGCACTAATATTAGGCTTTTTTAAAACCAAATAACCATCGGTTTTTTTAGCCCAACTAGAAGAAAATGCACTATGAAAATATGAAGATCTAGTACGAAGGATTAAAGAATGGACATAAATTTCTTTAATATTTGGTTCTTTTCCAGTGATTATAATCGCATCATAATCTTCTCTAGTTTCATATAATTTTTTAAAATCTTCGGTTACATCATTATAAAATACTTCAGCCATTCTTCTGCATATATTATTATTACGAGGTAATAATTATTTGTGTAGTTAGTACTCTAATCTTTCTGGTTAATTACTTTAGCCTATCGCTATATATATGTTTTAAATTTCTTGTAAAAAAAGAGAATAATTTCAAAACATTGATGCTTTAATACGATATTATAACAAAATAAATTTCTATTAAAATATATTGAATTGATATATAAAAAAGGCTAAACAATTTAGGCAGTCATAATTACAATGGACTAAATGACGTAATAATTGTCGCGGATGATCTGAAAATCGGATGATGTTGAAATTTTTATATATTTTATTAAAAGAATTATACAAGTAGAGATGGTAAAAAAATGTTTAAAAACGGGATTTTAAAAAAATGATGTTTAAATTGTTTAAAAATTTTCAAATATAATATATATCATTACGTAATCATTATATTAAATGATTTTATCATCGATCAAAGAAATGCAGGGGATTAAAAAATTAACCAGTAATTTTTAGCTTCAATTAAATTTTAATTTCGGCTGCCGAAGTTTTAAATCTTTTGTTTTTAAACAATAAAAACTTATAAAAAATGATTTAAATCATCCCTAGTATACTGTAATGTGAATTTTAGTAGATATACATAACTTTGATTATATCGAAACTCTCAAAAATAAAGGAATTATCCAATATATCCATGTGTCGGCTTAACCAGAGGCATTTTCACATTAAGTATATAGGTTTAAATGTCAGCTGTCGGTTTTTATACAGATATCGGGACTCTAAATTTCGGCATCATCCGATTTCACGATCATCTGTGACAATAATTTTTAGTCTAATCAAATAAGGCAAAAGAATAATGCTACGTAAAATCATATGATTATATTGCTTACACATACATACGTAGTATGAAAACAAGTAATTAAATGACATTAATCACCAGGTTCACTATGGGTTTCTTAAATTTCCCTTGTATGATTTGCAGGATGCAAAATTTTTATGCCGAATTTACATTTTTTTATAATAAATGATTCATTAATCATAAAATCTTTATTTTATCGAAGGTAGAGGGAGGAAAAGGGGTAGGGAATAAAGGGAAACGGGTTCGGGTTCTTTTCTGTCAGCTCCTTAACTATATGTTTTGAAATTTCCTTCACATCTTACCACAGATTATACGTTCTTTCACTGGTCCAAGTTTTGTAAATGATTTTAAATCTATTATAAACATCCATTTATAATATGTTGAAACTTAAGAAAGATTTTTTATGTTTTATATTTATTTTATTATTATAACAAGAATGAGATTACAAGTAAAATATAACATTAATTTCTTTGATATACGCAAATTAAAAACCATTATACGAAATAAATGGCTGCCGTCAATAGAAAACAGGTAGATTACTTTTTAAAAAATAGTAATGACTTTCACACCCTATATTTCGACAAATTTTTGAAACTATTTTAATAATTTAAATGTGAAAATTAAAACCTAAGACAAGCTTTATTTTCACTTTTAAATTATAAAATAGCTTCAAAATTCGTCGATATAAACAATGAAATTAATTACGGTTGTCGATCAATTCCCCGAAAACTACTTACCCGACAGTCCATTTACCTGATATCTCGTAGGGTGACAATTTAGCATTTAGTTAGCTATCAGCTATAGGTACGTATATTTTATTGGTAAATTTTCACCTCATGTGATGTCGGGGAATTGTACCGTAATAAGTCTCTTTCTCGTCATAGTAAAATTATATAATAAACTCTCGATATAAAATATAGTAATCTGTTAGTGTCCTAAACAAATATATTAAAATACCTCGAGAAATATAAAGTAACCAATCAGATTAGAGAATAGAATAAGAAATCTCTTGATACTGAAACCTGGAATTTATACGGCGAGTCAGTCGCTCGGCTATGGAAAACACCTCACAACCTACGAATGGCTTATCGAAAGAGGGCGTTTATATTTGGTCGGTGGTTTAGGCTCGTAGGTTAGTGATTCGTTTTATCCTTCTTATAAATGGAGTCTTGGAGAATGAACACCACAATACGTCGGGTATTCAAATATTCGAAACCACAGTTACCTCAGTACGTCGAGTAACTGCAACCAAAACAAAATAACCACAACCAACCTCGGTACGTTGGGTCAGTTGGAATCGGGAACCACGATTAATCTTAGTACGTCAAGATTAATCGGACAATTCACAGGTAGGTATCACGTGTGCAAGACAACAGTAAACGTACTGTATGTCAAATTAACAAGAGCGGGGTTATGGAAGGGGTTAGTTTAGCGGAAAGATTATGTATTCGGGGTTTTCATGTATCGGAAATTGATAATTATTCAATAAAGAACTCAGTTTTAAAAGCAAAACTATGATGAGTTATTCTTTTATTACGAGCGAATATGCCCTAATTATATACAGTTTACATCAATATGTTTTACATAACTCTTATAATATTTAAATATCTTTTATCTATTTAACGTCTTAAACATCTTAAACATCTTAAACACCTTATACACCTTATACACCTTATAATACTAAAAACCCTTTTATTCCTTATATCCCTTATATCTATTAAAACTCCTATATCTCTTTTAGTACTTATAAGAGTTTTAACTCTTATATCCCCGGGAAACCCATTAAAGGTAAAAGATCTACGCACCCGTATGTAGATACTGCGGCACATTAGCCTCCGACCCTCACGTGTCTCCGGAGTTACTTTTCCCATCTCACAATACGTACGGTACTGTAGTAAAAAGAGTTTTTATAACGATAGTAAATATCTCGATATACGTAGTAAAGAAATTTTTGCAGCCTAATAACTTACTATAAAAAGAACAACCTTGTTTTTTTTAAAAAAAAAAAGTTTTCTTTGACGGCACATAATTTATCAGTTAAGGAATTGAATTTAATGAATTCGTTGATCGGGATCATATTGAAAATCATATAAGGAAGTCATTGTGCTTTACACTGTAAAGTACAATGACATCACTCATCTAGTGCTTGGAACCGGATATAATCCGGATAAGTTATCAAAATTTATTGGATAGGATTTATTAGTAATAATTATTAAATAACCAAGTTTGTCACGTTGCAATGTCCAATTGTTTTTTTTTCTTTTTTTTTTTTTTGTCGAAACTTAGGGATCTCATGTATGAGTTCTATTCTATATCTTAAATTATTTTATCTTAGTTTAATTTTAGGAATGCTAATACTGTAGTTCAGTCTAGTTTCCCTGGTTTCAATCTGGTCTATATAGTCTACAGTTTTAAAAATTAGCAGATTTAATCCTCAAAATCTAGTAACTTCCTAATTAGATTTTCGGTCCATGTGAGAACAGTCCCATCGATTCTAGATTGCGAGTCTGATCATCTTTGGACCAGACCAGACTGGATAGACTGATTAACGGTCCTAATCCGTATTATTTAAATTAAAACGGATATGGATAACGGGATGAGCAATTACTGATCAAATGGGCTATCCAGATCAGAGTGATGGAACGTCTTTCGTCCGATGTAAATCAATTGAACCAGTAATCAAAATATTACTTGATCACACTTTTTATTTCTTGTTATTTTATTAATTTATACCTAATTTCACTTTTGCCGGTTTTTACCCACTTGTCAATTTCATCATTTCTCATTTAGGATTTTAATTAATAAAGGCAAAACGTTTCGTCAACGCGAAATTCCTATATTTATCCTAACAACAAAAATTAATATATATTTATTTGATAAATATTTTACATAATATCGTAGTTCAAAATTATTATTATTAAATAGAGATAGATGCTTAGCTAACTATGCATTTAAAAATATAAAATAAGATAGCATATTATTAAAATAAGAATTTGAACCAGATTATTTATCTTATATAAAATAGCTTATGTGTTTACGAAATTGAGCAAATATTATCATTTTTAACTTTTTTTTTTTTAGTTATAATTAGGTCCTACATATTTGTCATCTACAAAATATCTAGGATGCATAAATGAAATCCACCTATGTTGATTGTCTCTTTTAAATATAACTTGAAAAACTTCATATTCAACGATCGAAAATCTTTTGGTTAATTCGCTTTTTTGTTCTTTATGAAGATTAAAAATCTTTTTATAACTCCAAGGCTTTGAAGTACAATTTCCAAATACTCTAAAATCTTGAGTCATGAATATATCTGTCTTTCCAAAACAAGGTCCAAGCGCTGGATTGTCTCTGATTGCTGTTAGTTTAAGTTGAACTGAACTAAACTCGGCATTAATAGGATATTCATTATCAAAAGAGAATATAAAACTATCATCTGAATTACAATAACTATCTGAATTTACATTAAGATCATCATTAGAATTTGTTTCTTGATTTCCCCAATCAAGAGGATTATATCCACCAATTATTTCTCCAGAATCTTGAATCTTCATAATTACTATAGTTGGTCCTTTTTGATCACAAAGTTGATGAAATTCTTTAGGTGAAAATCCATCACGTGTACCACGTAAAAGTAATCGAAATTCACATCTAATTCTGGCCATACTAGTTTGATCTATCGTTATTGGAATTTTTTGAATAATTTGAGCTGCTTGTTGTAATGTAATAATATTAGAATTAATCATAGTTATTTTTGGTTTTCTTGGTTTTAAAATATTCATAAGTAATGGATTTAGAATACATGTATTTTGAAAATATAAAATATCTTGAATTAAATTTGGATTAAGAATATCTTTAAAAGGAATAACAAAAGAAAAAAATTGTTCAATAGTAAATTCAGTAAATCTAATAAATAATATTAAACGACTTAATCTATTTTGAAGAATTTTAAAATCATTTTTAGACCAATCAGAAATATTAAAATTCAATTTTGGTGATTGTTCAATTCCCCATTTAATTAAATAATTCCAAATTTCAAATTCTTCAATTTGAATATATTCTTGTAATAAAATGTTTATCCAAAGTTTTTCATCAAAATCAATAAAATATTCAAAGAAATAATTCGATCCAAAAATTAATGATGAATTTGTTGGAATTATTTTTATACAATGTTCTTTAAGTTTTTTAAGTACATCATATTTAAAACTAATAAATGTTACTAAATCTAAATTCTGTAATATCCATTTATATCTTTTTTTAATAAGGTAATGTTGACCTTTGTTGCCAACTTCATTAATAAATAATAATTCATCAGCAGAAACTAAAAATTCCAAAATATCCTTTGAATCATATTGATCCCAAGCAACATTTTTACTATATATGTAGCTATAATAAAAAAAAAAAAAATTAACATAAATTATTATTAAATTTTTTTTTTTGCACAAAAAAATTTTATTACATTTTGATTATTCAAAAAAATTATTAAATAATAAATTTTTCTTACTCTAAAATTATAAGAAATACACTTGGTGCAATATTAGACTTTTTTAAGACAATCTTATCATCTTCATGTTTGGCCCAAGTTGAAGATAAAACACATTTAAAGAATGAAGATCCTTCTTGAAGAATATTCTTATGTGCCATAAACCTTTTAGAATTAGGTTCTTCTCCTGCTTCGATTATTACATCAGTTGAAGTATTATTGGAAAGATAGTTAAAATATTGTTGGGAACCTTCGGGAATATTAAATCTATACGTTTTATCATCGTCATCAAGTACAAAAGAAAATGATATATCAGTTATACCATAGTTGTGTGGATTAAACAGAGGATTTTGAAGGTAATTGACAAGAGGTAAATTCATAATTTAAATGCAGTAATGTTATTACCGATTTTGCGATTATATAATTATGTGGCGGAAATTGTATTCCGGATCGACAGTTATGACCCAATATATTAGCGGCGCAACCAAAATTCTGCAGATCGGATCGGCGTTGGCAAAATCACTTTGTTAATAAATCATAGCCCACTAATTAAGTAAAGTTGCCCGGATGATAATTTTTGTTGACTAGCATTATTGCTTAATTTCATTTAACTCCGATGAATTCCGATCCGGACTTTTGGATCAATTTGCTGAATTTTGGTTGCGCCACTAATCTACTCGTTATTACGTACTACGTACAAATAATTTGGCCATTGGCCTGCATTAATCTAATTCTATAATTCTTGCCGGAAATTATTTTTTTTTAATTTTTTTCATTATAAAAAGAAAATTTGTAGAAAATAAGCCAGGTCCATGGTAAAATTATGCAGGATTATTACTTAATGGGTGGCTGCGGTTTCTTAAGCAAAATTTTTAGTAATTTTAGCATGTTTTTTTTTTGTAAATTATGTTAGCCAATCACAATTGAGAATCTGCCGCGCACTTTTTTGTGCGGTTCCTAGGTTAGATGGTTATGATGAAGCTGTGTCAAAAGAAGAAATTTAAAATATTCTCAAAAACCATTATATAAACTCAACAAATAATTTGCTTCAACGCTCGTTCATACCCTTTATTTCACCTCAGGTACATGTAGGAATGTGAAGTCCGGTCCAAAGTTAGTCTTTTGAGTCGACTCGGTCGAACTTTTTTGAGTCAACCTTAGACTTGAAGGACCCTAAAGGATCGAGTCCCAGTAGTCAACATGTATGATTAGATGTTGAGATAACGATAACTTTATTTTTATGAAAATAAAGAAAATTACATAAATTTATCTAACTGCCAATATATTTTTTCTTGTTATATCAATTTATAAATATTTATTTCGTTACTTAAGAATTTCTATATATAACTAACTTGTCAAACACAATGAGGCTTTGGTTGACTCCTCGAGAGAATAATTTCCTTTGTGATTGAGAATATCAAAAAAGGTGAGTTTACAAGGAATGTTAGTCACTTGTAGAGACTATAGTTGAAAAACAGTAGGAATTATTTTTCTACTATAGGAGTAAATTAGAAATAAAATTCTAACTTATTTGGTCCTGCTTTATTTTTTCTACTTTCACTTATTTGTTTGATTATTTTTTGAATCTGTTTTAGCAGATCTAATTTAGAAACAGTCTTTGAACTATTTATTTTGTATTTTATATAAAAGGCTTTTAGCTTATCAATAAATGATTTGTAGTCAAGATTTTCAATTTTAAAAAATTGTAAAAAACTATTTCAGTATTATCTCTTAGTCTAATTTTTATTTTTATTTTTATACTTTAAATGATCTTACTAATTATTAAAAAAAAGTTTACATAAGCTATAAACTAATCTAATATACTAATATACTAATTTGTCTTCTTTTTAACTATTTTAAATTAACTTAGCTATCTCAAAGATGTCTAAGTTTGATCTGCTATAGAAGTTATTTTTTTTGTAAATATCTTAATTTATATATACAGATTTTCAGAATTTAGTTATACTAGTTGAATATATAAAAATTAACTACTAATTGTTTTAATAAATTTATCTATTAAACTTAGAGCTAAATTTTATTAGAAATCAATTTATAATTAATACTTTTAAGTACTGATTTCTAATAAAATTTAGCTTTTAATTATTCTAAGTTTAAAAAGAAAATTTATATCAATTTCTAAAATAATTAGTAGTCAATTTTTAAAATAACTTAGAATATATTTAGCAGTTAAATTTTATAAAAATTTAGTATACTTTTAAGTGCTAATTTCTAATAGAAATTAGCTAAGAATCACTATACATTTGACTAGAGAATTTATGCTAAATTAGTTAAAACAATTAACAAATAATATTTAAGATAATTCAAAATATATTTAATAGTTAAATTTTATAAAAAATTAGTATACTATCAGTTTATGTTTAATCTTAGTTTAATATTTAAATTAATAACAAATATTTATAATAGTTGATAAATTTTTGTCAATATTATTATTAATTAATATTAAGCTAAAACATTAATTCTTTATTATATAATAATTATTTTAATTAAATAAAAAAATATTTTTAAATTTAATATCTATAAAAAAAATTTAATCTTTTTTCTTTTTTTGTTAAACTTTCTCAAAAGAAAAAATTAAAAAAAATAAAAAAATGAATAATAATTTATAGCTAAAAGACAATAGAATTTGTTAATAGTTATAATTTCTAAAAAGAATAACAAAAGATAAATTTGTATTGATTATCAAAAGCTAAATTCAATAACCAAGAAAAATATATATATCTACTTCCTAATATTAATGAAATACTTAATAGTTTTAGTAAAGAAAATAGTTTTTTAGATTTAGTTAGTGGATATTAGCAAATTGCTATAGTCAAAAAAAAACAAAAAGAAAACAGTATTTATAATAAAATTTAGTATACACAAATTTAATTTAATATTATACTATTTAAACTTTGTAATACTCCTACTATATTTCAATATTTAATAGATTTGATATTATAAGAATTCTAGAATAAATTTATAGTTATATACTAGAATAATATTACTGTTTATTCGAATATATTTGAAAAATATATAATACATTAGAGTATTGTACATCATATGATTAACACTATTTAAGATTTTTCAATTTTTGTTGATCATTTATTATAAAAAATTTGTCATAGTAATTTATTATAAAAATTATATAATCTTTAAAATGTTCTAATTTCCGTTCTAGAAAAGCAAATTCAATTCTGTAACTTGCAAGTGATATTAGAATAGTATAATTTTAAAACAATATTGAGACATTTTTAAATTTATTTTAACAATATAGTTAAAAGATCAAATGTTTTTTTAGTCATGAATTTTAATAGTAAAATATCAAAATTTATAAGTTTATACTATAAAGACTTGAAATATTTACACATAATTCTTAAATGTCGCAATATAGTTTTATAGATACACTATCCAAATATTATTTATAAGTTGCAGAATTGAATTGGTTTCACTAGCACAAGAGTTAGAGTTCCATCATTCACATCTTGAATAAATAAAGAAAATAAGACAAAAAAATAAACTATTATTTTGTTGAATGAAAAAAACCTCTGATTCCTTTAGTATCCAACATAATGCCATGTAATTCTGTAAGTGATCCATCTACACTGCTCAAGTTAATTCGCTTAAGCTTTTCTTGAGATTTAATTATGCATGCCAATCTATTATATAATATTGGCTCATAATATGATTCAAATGAATTAAATGTCAAAGTATTAATTGTTGTGGTATTTTTTGCCAATATACCTAATAATGTAATAACGCCTTCACCATAAAGACTCACAGATAAATCTTGGATTCTTGTGAAAAAATGTTCATTTCGCCCTAATATGTAATAAATCTCTGGTTTAATTTCAAAAAAATTGGGAAAATAACTTAATTTATATAAAGTGGCACCACTCTCGATAAATATTTTTAACAATAAATTAGCTAAATGATTGAAATCTTTTTGTGTATTAAAAATCTGGGATTCAATCCATTGTTTAACCTTTTCTTCTAGTTGAAATAGATCAAGTACCTTTAAAAATCTTGTATAATTAAATAGAGTATCAGGAAATTCTACAATGATCCCATATTCTTTTAAAATAAAGTTATCCTCTTCATTAAGGGACGAAAAATATCTAGATATATATTTGGGTTCTTGATCGAATGAAAATGGATTTCGCCAAAGAATAGGAATAGTCATATTGCACCAATGTCGACTCACAAGTACGCATGAATATAATGAATAAAATTCTTCATTTAGATTATTAAGAATATTTTCCATCAATTCGGGCATGTTGCCCATAAATATTTTGGATGCCATGAGAAATATTTTTGTAGATCGAATTATGCAATCTTACTGAAACGTATCAATTTATATAATTCATGTTGTAACGTGATATGTTATGTAATACAAATACAAGTAGT
>CAJVPM010001846.1:0-11061 GCA_910592325.1 Scutellospora calospora | reverse complement strand
TCGTTTTATGAATACCTAAAAGTACTTCAAAGGAAGGATGTCACAGCTTATCATGTTTGCATCTTATATCCATACATCTTATAAACTCCTATCAGAAAAGTATAAATTCAAAAAACTAGCTTCACTTAGAGTTTGCCAAAATGAAGCCTTCTGCTATACAAATCACCACATCCTAACTTGCATAAATGAAATATGCAAATATCTAATTAAGGACTCAAACTAAAACTCTAACCAAAACAAAACAAACATCAAACTCTAAAAATATCACAACTCCATTCAACTATTTAAAGATATAATCAAATATTCCAAATCAGTTTTTTCTTCTACAGATTATGAATATGGAAAACTCCAAATATTAATACTTCAATTTTTGAAATAGATAGCAAATATGAAGCATTACTCAAAAACAAAATTCCTTTACAAATTCTTGATGAACTTGCAAACCAGGCAGAGAAATTTTTCTGTTAAGCAAATATAGTCAAATCAAATATCTGTTATCACAACTACTACTTTTACCTCTACCTAGCTAAATATCATAACCATGCTGCTCAAAATCACAAAATCTTAGATCTAACAAAAGAACAAGCAATCGAATATATTACTCAGCAACTCATAGACATATATTATCTTGCTCGAGTTATCATCTACTTCGACATCATTCTCAACAAAAAACCAATTTACAAAATAATAACAGATTTCTACAAAACAACAGCATACCCAGAAGCTGAAAAACTACTTCAAGAGAAATTTGAAATTACCTTCCAAGAAATACAAGTCAATGATTCTCTATTTCTCTAAACAGAAACTACTCCTTTTCAGTAAACTTGTCTTCTAACCATCAATCTCTGTTCGACCATATAGAAGACAATCTCCTAGTAAAGACACATTTAATATCTTTAAAATCTTGTGACCTACTTCTATGCTACAACAAATTTCTCATCTATTATAATCTCTCTTTATTACCATCTAATCAAACAATTAAATCCTTTCTTTTTCACTTAAAATTACATAAACTTCTTATAATCCAAACTTTCTCATACAATTCTATATTTAAAGAAACTCACACTTATATACCAAATAATATTAAATTACTCAAAAACCACAATTTTATTAAACCAAATCATCTCTATTTATATAATGATTTACTTCTCAAATCAACAAACCACATACGTTCACTACTATCTCCATCACAAACTTCTGCTTATCAATTAAAAATATATTCACTAAATACAAATAGCCTAGTTAACACTAAACAAAAACTTCTATACGACTTTATTAATGAAAACAATATTGATATCATAGGTTTCTCTGAAACCCATCTTCTTCTAAAAAATACAAAACACTCTATACTCTTCCAAAAACTAGAAAACTACAAAAACTTTTGGAACTCTAGTAAAAACTCTCATCAAGCTAAAGTGGAACTATTTATTAAAAATAATTTAACCAAACATATAGGAAAAATTACAGAATACAAAGGACATATTATTTGTATTGATCTCTTTTTCAAAAATTTATAAATCAGACTAATTCAAATATACTTCTCCATACAAGAAAAAAAACAACTTAAAACAGATATCTACAACATAACCATAGGACTTATAAAAGAAACTAAATATAAAATAATTCTTATAGGAGACTTTAACAGTATACTACACTAGTTGAAATTTGAAAAAATAGCACTAAATCAGCAAATATTCAGCATAACATTTTGCAACTATTCAGTAAATATTCAGTAAATATTTAGCTACCATTTGGTACAATCGCTACCACTTAGCATTCACAAATGCCAAGTGGTAGTGATTGTACCAAATAGCAGCTGAATATTTACTGAATATTTACTGAATAGTTGCTGAATGTTATGCCGAATGTTTGCTAATTTAGCACTGTTTTTTCAAATTTCAACCAGTGCCTAACCCTTCAATTGATCGCTTTCTACCAAAAAAATCAAAAACACTAGAAAATGACTTACTCAAATTTCTTAAAAGCAATTCGTTCTATAATACATTCTGCCTCTTCTATAATCAAACCAAATCCTTCACCTATAACTACAAGGAAAGCCAAAGTAGAATAGACCAAATTTGAACCAATATCTATATAATACTTCTTGACTATGCAGATATTTACTTATATACTTATTTAGACTTAGATTATAATATCACTTCACTCGAACTCACCCTTCTTTATTCTTTCCAAGATATACAAAACTACAATCATAGAAAGATCTTCTTATGGAACCAAACCTCTCCTCAAAAAATCTCAAATTACCAACAAAAAACTGAATACAAACTCCAACATTTAAACAAACCAATTTCTCAAATTAGCAATCTTACAGATATATTAATCATATCTGGAACAAACTCAACAAAATATTCTACAAAACAGTACTCAAATATATTCTTTATAAAAATATTAAAGATGACACAAAACTCAAACCTCAACAACCTTCAAAATCTACTTTTTACTTCTAATACAAACAACTTATTTTATAGAAAAAGAAATTTAATACATCAGACTCATTCTTTTACTACCTTAAATTTATAACAAAATTCTCTCCAAACACTCTAATTCCTCTAAATATCTTATTACCAGAATTCAAAAACTATCCTACACTCTCTCAACTTCTAAAACTAGAAATCAAAAATATTAAAACTCTCATTAAAAAAGAGTTCTACAATCAAACTTCTGCAGAAATTGAATCTAAACTCAAAGAAAGGAATCTAAACTTCTCACAAAATCCTAAACTCTTTTACAAAAAAATCTTAGAAAAATCTATAAACAATATTTCAATTGACAGACTACACTCACAAAATTCTCTATTAATAAACCCAGAAGGTGTAAAACAAGCACTCCTTCAACACTTTCAGGAATATTTTTAAGAACTTTCTTCATCTCTAATAACTCCAGAATCAGAATTCTATAATCTATACAAACCAAATTTAAAAAATAAAAAATACTTCTACAATCTATTAGATGATATCACTTTAGAAGAACTCCAGAATACTATTAAACAACTTCTAAATCAAAAAGCTGCAGGACCTTTTGAATTAAACTATGAATACATTAAATATCTAAATTCTAAAAGCCTTATTACACTTCGCCTTTTTTTATCTAAATGCCTCCAACTACAAACTATACCCAAAGACTAGAAAACATCAAATATCTTTCTCATACCCAAAAAATCAGAATGAGATTATACTCTAAACCAAATCTGACCAATATCTCTCATAGAATCTATAAAGAAATGTTTAATAAAAATTTTTACAAACTGTCTCGACCAAATTCTAACCAAATTCAATTTGCTAAATAACTTAAACTTTGTAGTTACAAAAAACTCTTTTACTTATATACCAATTCAAATCCTATATAATACAATCGAATACTACAAAAACACTAAACAAGAAGCTTGAATATTATTTCAAGATATGTCTAAAGCCTTTGACAAAATAAATTTAAATCAACTAATTGATACATACAAAAGAATAGGTATTCCACAAAATACTTTTAACTTTATATATAACTTCTACTCAAACTATAAAGCTAGAATTATTACTGCATATAGTCTTACAAAACCAATTACTCTTTTCTCAGGAATCGAATAAGGAGAAACATACTCACCACTTCTCTGAAAAATTTACTATGATCCTATTCTAACTTTCATTAATAACAAATATTAAACCAGTTTTTTCTAAATCAAATTCTCATCTCCAATTGACCAAATCTTTTACCAAAAATTATCTCTACTAACAATACCTCCTCTGGTTTTCATGAATGATACAGTATGGCACTGCAAAAATCCAACAAATCTCTAAAATCTTCTGAATGATATTACTAAACTTTACTAAATAAACAAAATTCAGGTCAATTTAAATAAATCTGACTTACTACATATCTCCTCTAACAAAACAAAACCTATCTCACAATCTCAAATCTTCTTTAATAATCAACAAATACAACTTTAAAAACTAGAAGAAACAATTAGATATCTCAGTATCTATTATAATAGCTAAGGCTCAATTAAACCAACTTTTGAAATAATTACTAACAAAATTCAGCAATTTTGCAAACTAATCAAATTTAAAAAACTCCTTCCAATATAAATTACATCACTTTTCAATACAATATTAGCACTATCAATTGAATACTTTCTCTAAATCATTCCATTAAACCAACAAACAACAAAAAAACTATTATTAACAATCACAAAACATATTAAACAACTACTCAACCTCTTACTAAATACAAGTAATGATATCTTAATGAACCCACAACTACTAAATACACCTACTCTTGAAAAAATTTTCCTAAACACAAGTAGCAGTAACCTAGAACGTCTCCTTAATTCAAATAAACTTTAAAAAAAATATTAATTCTCCAAATAAATGAATAGCTCTCTTCAATATGATATTTTTATTTCACAAAAAATATCTTCTTAGCATATCAAAAGAAAACTCACAATTTTACAATAATTACTCAACTACTCTCAATCTCAAATAACAATATAGAAATTAACAACCTCAACTTAAACTCTACAAAAATAACTACAAATTACAACTAACTAAATCTAATACACAACTTCCTTCTTTATCTTCTAAAAACAACAACAACTCTTAGCCTCAAAAATAACAAAATTCTCTTTATAGAATAACTCCTTATAGCAAACAACTCAAGCTTACTACTCTGGAATAATATTTATCTTCATACTAATAAAATATCTAAAGGTCATATACTTTCATAGTACAAAGATATCTCTAATACTCTTAACAACTACTATCAATTAATCTTTCTCTAAATCCTTTTATAAATATACTCGATCTAATCACAATACCTACAACTTCTCTCAAAACAAATTGGACTATTTATTTAATTAATCAAACATACCTCATCAGAAAAACTACAACTTACTACACTAACTATATAACTTTCTAAAAATATATTATTATTTCTCAAACAGATAGAACTACCATAATCTCTCTTTCTTAATTCTTTTTAAAAATATCACTAAATTATACCCTAAACATCAAATGCAAAAGTCAAAAAGAAAAATCAAATTTTAAACTATCAATTGGCAATCTAGAAATTAATGATCTCATCCAAATCTCTATACAACTTTATACCAAACACCAACTCTTGCTACCTCCTACTGTACAAATCTCAAATACTAAAATATCCTTAATTAAAAATACAATCAACTCACTTACATATCAGGAACAATTCATAAAACTTTATAATCTTTTCCTTAACCTCCTTCTTAATAACTTACACTTCTATACTGATGCATCTATTTATTACTTACAAACACCTTCTATTAAATCAGGTTTTGGTTAGATCCTTTCTAACAATAGCCAAATAAAATTCAATGCTACTTTAACATATACTTCCAACTTAACTAGAGCAGAAATAGAAGCAATAATTACAATTCTACTTATACTCCCAATATCTTCCTACATTTACATATACATTGACAACTCATCAGCTCTACAAATACTTAAAAATCTTCCATATAATAACAATACTCAAATCAAACAACTTAACTGGGACATAATTTACATCATAAACTCTCTAATTAATTCTAAAAACATCTCCTGTACTTTTCACAAAATTAAATCTCACTCCAAAAATACTTTTCATAATATAGCAGACAAACTTGCAAAAAAAGGAACAAACAAACTATCACTTAAAATTAACCTTCAATATTTTACTCCACCTCCCTTCTTTTCCTGGAACAACAATCTTATCCCTCTTAAATTATGGTAATTTAACAAATCACTCTACTTTATTCAAACTCTCAATAATATAAATCAACTGAAAATATATCAAAACTTACTACTAATCAATTTCAAACTAAACTTCTATATCCTCAACTCACTTTCATCTAATACTAATCTTTACTCTTTTCATCTCAAAACTCTCTTAAACAATCTCCCAACAATGAACAACCTAAATATTAAATAACCTCATCTATACTTCATACCAAATTGCATCCGTTGCAACTAAAAAGAAAATATACTCTATCTTCTCTAATATAATGCATATAAAACAAACTTACTTTCTATACTTCGACACCAAATTATCCAAACCAACATATCTCTAAATATTACAAACCACTCTGTACAAACTATCATCTCAATATTCATAGTTTATAACAATTTCTCTCAAACCTCTATTCCAAACCTATTTCTCTATATAATCTAAGAAACTATTCCACAACAACTTTTTATACAAATTCAATACAAACTTAACAAATTAACTACAAACTTTTTTACTAAACTTGCAAACAATACTTTAAACTGGTTCTATTCTGATATTTAACAACCAAGAAACTAACACCAGCATATATGGGAAGCTTCTCGGAATATCACAAAACTAACAAAAAAAAACAAAACCTATAACTTACTAACCTCTACTTCTAAAAAAACTTCTACACAAACTCAATGTCAAACTAACATAGATACCTATATTACAAGATAGTTCTTACAAAACTATTCACTTTTTTCATGCATCTCATGATCTTTCTTATTCTTATTTCTATCAAAAAGGTTTTTTTCAACCTCTCTATTTCTAATAGTAATAATAGCAATTATTTAAATTAGATATATATAGAAAATAGGAAATATAGTGTCATATCTGATGACTTTTAGAGAAACATGAATACAAATAGAAAAACTTTAGTTATAAATAGTATCATCTTGATACTTAAATTGTACTAAAATTATTTATTCTATACTGACATTATAATAAAAAATAAAAAAAAAAAAAACAACTTTACTCAACCTTTCAAAGTTTTAATTAATTCTATCTATAATGAAATATATATTTATACTAACAATAATGACCTATTACTTCTAAATTATATTCAACTTCAAGCTAACAATCTACTAAAATATTATTATTTATTAATTAGATCTATCTCTAACAATATACCTTACCTCAATAATTCAACTATTAAAATTGAATATATATCACTTTCTATTAAAATTGCTTCTTTTAATAAAAATAGCTTTCTTTAGCCTAATAAAAAACTTATAATAACTGAAGCTCTTAATAATAATATATATAATATCTTAGGTTTTTCTGAAATATATTTATCTATAAAAGAAGGAAAAATACTCAACAACTAAATTAACAACTACTAAAGCTTCTAAAGTGTCTATACTCATATATATTAAGCAGATGTAGAGATCTTTATATATTAAAAAATCTCTAAATATATTGCTCATATATATAACTATAAAGGCCATATTATTAGTTTTGACCTTCATTTCAAAAATTCACCAATTAGACTTCTGCAAATTTATATTCTTATACAGGAAAAAAACAACTTCAAAAAGAAATACAAGAATATCTTATCTCACTACTACAATATCAAACTTATAAAATCATAATTATAGGAGATTTTAATAGAGTCTCTAATATATGATTAGATCAAAATCTATCTAAAAAAACCTCTATACTAGAAATCTAACTTATTAAATATTTAATAAACTATTAATACAAAGATATCTATTGACACTTCTTTCCCAAAACCAAAAACTTTATCTTTAATCATTCTCAATTCTCAAGTCAAATTGACTAGATTTGAACAAATCTATCTACCTCTATTATTGATTATACTAATATTATCTCTAATAATATATATGACTCTGATCATAATACTATAACAATTGAAATTTCTATAATCATTAACAAACCAAAGCCTTCTAAACAACAAAAAAGGAAATACTATTTATAGAAAAATTGCTCTAAAGAAATACTTGAAAACTACTCTAACTAAACAACTTAAAGTTTTCAATAATTAACTTCTCAAATTAATATTATATTAAACCAAAACCAACTCAACAATATATAAAACAAAATTTATAAAACTTTAACTAAAGCAGCTACTAAATATATCCCTTTTAAAAAGATTAAAACTATTAAAAAAGCTTATAACAACTTTTTTACTAAACAACTACTTCTCTTTTACAGATACAAACAAATTCAATATTTCAAAAATTACCTATTATCTCTAAATTTTTTAATACTTCTTTATAACTACCAAATTGAATACTTAAACAACTCAATCTCAACTAACTTTTCACTATCTAATCAAATTAAAAATGAATTTTAGCTTATTAAAACTACTCTTAACTACTAACAAAAACAAGCTTCTTACAAAGAAATTCAACAAAAAATTGAAAACTGAAACAAAGTTTTCAATAAAACTTCTAAAGTTTTCTACAAAAACATTCTAGAAAAAATATAATAATATAAATATTAATAGACTTCTACTTAATAACATACTCCTTACTGATCAAAATGAAATTTTAAATACAATCTACTACTACTTTTTAAGCTATTTCAAAAAAAAAACTATTACAACCTATTTTACCCTTATCTGAATTCATTCAACTCTATTAACTACATCCCAAACTTGAAATATACTACCAAAATCTCTTTAATAATATCTCAGATCAGGAATAGAATGAAATTATTACCAATTTACCAAATCAAAAAGCAGCTAAACCTTTTGAAATCTGCTATGAACATATAAAATATATTCGTCAAAAAGTACAAAAATCTTTCAAACTTTTTATTAATAAATACCTCTAACTCCAAAAGGTCTCAACAGAATAGAAATCCTCAAATATTTTTTTGATTCCAAAAAAATCAATTAGAACTTTACTTTTAACCAAGTTTGATCTATCTCAATTATTGAACAATTCAAAAAGACTCTTACTAAAATTTTTACTAAATAATTAGATAAAATAATTACATCAAATAATCTACTCTCAAACTTAAATTTTGCAGCTTCTAAAAATTTATCCACACATACACTAATTCAAATTCTTCACAATACAATTAAATATTATATACTAAACAACAAGAAAGCTTTTATTCTTTTTCAAGATATGTCTAAAGCCTTTGATAGGATCAATATCAACTAGCTACAGAAAACATGCAAGAAAATTGGTATCTCTGAAAAAGGTATCAACTTTATTACAGAGCTATATACTTCTAACTTAGAAAAAATTATCATATTCTATAGCCTTACTACTCCTATTAATATCAATTCTAGTATTGAACAAGGAGAAACCTATTTTCCTTTATTTTGAAAAATTTATTATAATCCTATCCTTACTTTTATTTCACAAAAATATCAAAATTAACTTCTAAAAATTTCAACACAATCACTACTTGATATTATTTCAAACTCTTCCTTATCCTTTTTAACAATTCTATTACTAGCATATATAGATGATACTATATGGTATTGTTAAAAATTAGAAACTATGCAAAATATTCTTCATGATATCTCAAAATTATATGATTTTAATAATATAACAATTAACTCTTCCAAATCTGATCTCTTACATATCTATTCTAAATCCAAAATTCCTAAACTACTAATATCCAATATACTTCATTACAATAATTAAACTATTATATCTAGAAAACCTAAAGAAACTATATGATATTTTGGTATTTTTTATGATAGAAATAGTACTTCTAAACTAACATCTAAAACTATTTTTAACAAAATTGAAAATTTCTTCTCTCTTATCAAATATAAAAAACTTACTCTATCACAAATTACTTCTTTATTTAACTTCTTACTTCAACTTGCACTTGAATATCTTTTTTAAATGATACAAATTCATTAAAATATTTAAACTAAACTTTCTCATCTTTTTAATATTCAAACAAAAAAATTACTTTCATTAACAAAAAATACTAACAATATTATTTTAACTAACTCTCTTTCATTTAATCTTCTAACACTAAATAATATTATTCAAAAAGTTAGTGCTTCTAACACTGAATGAATTTTTACTTCAAACTCTTTTCTCAAAAATATCTGAATCTTATGCATCAAATCATGATTAACAAAAATCTGGTCTCCAAAACTAATCCAAAACTTGTTACTTACAAACTATCAAAAAACACAAAATTATACTATCATATTTTATCTCTTACAACTAGTCTTTAATAATATAACACTTTCTCACTTACCTCAAATTTCTACTTTTCTATCAACAATTCAGAAAACTCATATCTAATATATAAAATACTTTCTCCAAACCTATATAGTCTAACTATTAGTAGTCTTAAAAACAACAAAATTTTCTTTATTGAACAAATTACAACTATTAATAATAACTATTTTCTTCTATAGAATAATATTTATCTCTGTACAAACAAACCAACTAAAGGAGCTACACCAAACTGGTTTAAACAAATCTCTAATAACATATAATTAAATACAATATTAGATATTTGGTCACAACTAAATCTACCTATAACAAACTCTTTTATTAATACTATAAACCTAATCTCAATACAACTATTACCAAACAATAGCTTTCTATTTTACCTTACTACTAAAACAATCAAAATATCTTTATCTCTCAATATTATAATTTACAAAAAACCTTCTTCTATCATATAAAAAAATTGTCTTTTAACCAAACTTTCTTAATACCAATTCCTTCTTTACTATCTTCTAATCTCTCTTCTTTTAATCTTCCTTACAATCAAATTAAAAAATTTAATAATTCATCTTTAATTCAAATAGACTATAAGGAAATTTTAGAATTAATTCATATATTCACAACTAATTAATCTCCTCTCTTATCCTAATTGATACTACATATTAATCTTGCTTTATCTGAAGTTCAAATTATACAACAAACTACTAATTCAACTTTCTACTAAAATCAATTAACTAATCTTCATTTTCTTATTAAAAACTTATATCCTAATAACTTAGAATTTTACACAAATACTTCTATTAAAAATCTATAAACACTAGATATTAAAGCTAGTATAGAATAGATCTGCAAAAATAATAATTTAATCAAGTTTAATACAGCTATCTTTCTTTATTCTAATACTACTCATATTGAACTAGCTTTAATTATCACTCTACTTCTCACTATACCAAACAACTCTAAAATTACTATATACTTAGATAATATCATAGCAATTGAAAACCTAATATCAGACACAAATCACTAACTCTTTCCATAGATCACTTGTACCAAAACTTCTTAAAAACATTTTGTTATAACTAAATATTTTACT